>JAAAKG020184436.1:0-25509 GCA_010014905.2 Druon quercuslanigerum
TATATATTTAGGACCTTCCTTCTACATTAACGATGCGCTTAAAAAGTCATTTGAAAAATTTACAAAAAAAGGTGTACGTGATGGCGGAGTTTTCTATGAAACTTTTGTTATGAAATTCACCTAAATTATAAAATTCTGAAGTCCCAAGCAATTTTATCAAAAGAATTTTGCTGTAATATTTTTGTAGATATTATTTATACCATTATTTTTGGAAATACTTGAAAAAATTACTAAATTGTTCAGTAACGTCAGTGCACTTAAATTACGTAACAGATACAGGGGGTGGTGTCCAGAGGTTTTGTTACGATTTGTTACAGAAGCCCCACCCCCTATCCTTCATTCGTGTACATAATTTCAAGAAATTCTAGATTGAAACGAATAACCCAGCGAACAAAAGTTTAAAAAAATGGCAGGGACAAGGGCTGTCACAAAAATCAGGGATTTTCAATAAAAAAAATTCAAAAGGTCTTTGAATATTATTATACAAAGAAGATGAAAAACTGTTTTCGTAAAAATGAGGGAATTCATAGAATGAAGATTTTCTGTAATCCAGATGTAAAATTCTTGCCAGTAATTGAATTGCCTTGTATTTATATCTACTCATTTTTGCAATTGGGGTCTTCTGAAGATTATATTTTTAGTTATGCATTTTGCAATTTGTTTAAAAATTCACATTTTTGGGTTAAAAATTAAACGATTTTCGTAAAACATCTACTTTTCGCTTAAAATTTATGTTTTGGTAATGAACAGTTGTCTTTTTGAGTTGAAAATTAATCCATTTTATTAGAAATTACAGGTTTCTGGGATAAAATTAATTATATATATAATTATATAATATATATAAGTTAAACGAACATCTTTTTCGGAAGAAAATTAAATTTTTTAAAATTTTTTCATTTTTATCTAAAACTTCATCTGTTTCTGTAGAAATTTCATATTTCTTGGATAAAAATGCATTTATCAGGTTAAAAATTGCTCGTCTGTGGTGGAGAATTCAACTATTTTCTTTGAAAATTTTGTTTGAACCACTTTTTTGTCGCAGATTCCTTTTTTAGTTAAAAATTCTTCTCTTAGCTTAAAAGTTTGACTATTTTTTGGAAACTAATATTTTTTAATTTGAAATTTAAATGTCTAGGTAAAAGTTGAAGCAATTCCTAGGAATCTGTCTTTTTTAATTAAGGACAATAAAAAAACTCAGTCTCTAGGAAAAGTTCAGTACTTTATACTTTTACCAAGAATTATTTGAACTAAAATAGAAAACAGTTATATACAATAACAAAAAAACGAGCTTTAAAATAAAATAATTTTAGGTGGTAATTTTTTTATATGCTGGTCTAATGAATATTACTAAAATATTGATTTATATTAAGATAGAGAAAAAAGGCTCTCTAGTTCCGTTGGGATATAAGCCCAGGTCCTTCAGATTGCCGGTCTAATGATCTCTGAAGGACCTGGGCTCATTTAAAATTGTTTACGCTTTCAATATAAGGAAATCAAAATCGAGGAATGTGAATGGTTATTTTACCTGTTTTATATATACAGAAAGAAAATAATTGGTGTGTTTAATCTATTTTTAAGTTTCAAAGAATTGCCATCTCATTCTTTTGAACAAAGTAAAAGCTTTTAAACAATGTGGTTCATTTTTTTAACTGATCGATTTCTGATGTTTTTTAGCTTCTATAGCTTTTTAAATTTATATTTACAATCATAAATAACTTCACATATTATCACAAAATGAATTTTTATTTAATGCAAAATTACTAAACAATAATATTAAATCAAATAGATTAACTAATTATATAAATAAATATATTTCCGTTAAGAAATTGCAAGTTTTTCCAATAAGCTGTTCCGTTTGTCTTCGTTTTCATGCTTATATTTTTATGTTTCTAACATTTTTAAAACGATTCTTCTCTGTTTTAAAGAATTCATCTTTTTTCTAAGTTTTCAAGGAACTTCCCCTTTTTCTCGTTTTTCTTTGCTTAAATTTAAACTGAATTATTAGTATCCAATAAAAAATCTGAATATTTTTGCTTAGAAGGTCATTCTTTTTCATTGAAAATTTTACTTTAATTTTTTTGTTACGGAATTTATGTCGTAAGTTAACTCTACAATTTTCCTAAAAATTTATATATACACATATATTTTTTTGTTTTGTTAAAACTTATCTTTTTTTGACAGAAGATTAATATTCTTGGATAAAAATCAATATTTTTGGTTGAATTACCAACTACTAGGTTGAATATCGAACTCTTTGGTTTACAATTTATTTTTTGTCAAAAATTTATTTCTTGTATTGAAACTTGAACTCTTTTGTTAAAAGATTGTTTCTTTCTATTTTAAATCAACTTTCGTAGTTAAAACAATAGTCACATAATTTCAATTTAAAAATTCAAGTATTTTGTTTAAAATTATTATTATTGATGTAGGGTTCTCGACCAGGGAAATTAATTGATAATTATATTTTTCTGTCTACAGGTCCAATCTATATTATTAAAATATTAATTTATCTTACTGGCAATCTGCAGGATCTGGGCTGATATGGCTGATCCATCGGAGATAGTTGTTCGAATTTTTTCACAAACTTAAGAGAAATCTATATTTTAAAAATATGCATTAAATCAGCAGAAAGAAAAAAATTAATATTTAAATTATTTATTAATTTCCCTGCTTATCCCCTACATCAATATTACTAATTTCTGAAAAAATACTTGAATTTTTAAATTAACATTTTGTGACTAATTTTTCCGCTGCAAAAGTTACAGTAGAAGAAATCAAGTTTTGACAAAAAAATTATTTCAATCAAAACTGTTGAATATTTAACTAAGTGGCTGACGATTTAACCAAAAAGATTAATTTTTAGAACAGAATATAATTTATCTGCCAAAAAAGATAAATTTTTGACAAAAGATATACATAAATTATAAATGAATTTTACATTATATGTACATGAATTATCCACAATTTTAAATCAATATTTAAAAAATATTGATTATAGACCCAGTAGACAGAAAAATTAACTTTTAAATTATTGTATACAGGCATTTTCAACGAAACTGTAATGTTTTTTACGAGATGAATTCCGTACCACATTAATGAAAGTAAAATTTTCAATGGAAAAGAATCCTCTTCTAAGCAAAAATATTTAGATTTTTTATTCGATTCTATTAATTAAGTTGAAATTCAGAGAGAAAAAGATGAATTCTTTAAAAGCGAGAAACAAATGCTAAAAAACAATAAAAAAACATAAATATACCCGAACAAAAATTGTTCGACATGGTTGCGACTTAAACTTCCCACAATTAAGACATGCTCAAGTCGCAAAGGTCGACTTGAGCATATTTCAGTTTTGAGACGGAGTCTTTGCATTTTCATTTTTATTATACTTGCTTAACGAGGATACAGAAAATGTTTATTAGATCAGTTTAAAAGATCTGTCTAGAAAGTTACAGTTTTAATTTTTGTTGCAGACAATTTTTAAGGGTTATACTCGTTCAGAACCACACAATCTGATTTTTTTAATTAAAAATACATAATTTAATAATTAGAAATTTATGATTTCTAGAAACATTACTATATAAGACTTGTAACTAATGGAAATTTGTTTTATTTAACATAGTACAGGCTTTGCAGGTTGAAAACATCCTTTTAAAAATGAATTTATTTTTCCTATCCTTTCTCTCATATTCCCTAGCCAGTAATATTTTTAACATATTATCTTTTACAAACAGAATAAGAAAATATTCAAGAGACAAATCCAAATTTTCGAATTTATTTATTTAAAAAAAAAATACTTTTCAAGGCGATTCTTGAATTATCATAAAGTAATTCCTTTGTCGACAAGAACTGCAATTGATATTCAAAACAAAAGAAATGAAATTTCATTTTTTTGAATGATTTTGAAATCAAAAATACGAATTTTTAATGAATAAATATTTTTCAAAAACGATAGAAAAAATTCTTTACATAAATTATTGAACCTTTATCCCAAAAAACGATTTTTTTCTACAGAAATCGAATTTTCCATAAAGAAATGTCAATTTTAAGCAAAAAATAATTTTCTACCAAATATTTAAATTCTCCACTAAAGAGATAAACCTTCCATAAAATAAATAAGTTTTCAAAAATTCAAAAATATTAGGTTCAAAATTCATGCATTTCGTTAAAAAATGATCCATTTTGGTAGTTTCCTTTGTTAAAAACACATTTTTAAAACTTGAAATGAAATTTTGTTATATTAATTGTGCAAAGTTATCTTTTGTATTTAAAATTCATCTGTGTTGTTAGAAATTTGTCTTTTTTCAGTGAAAAATTAATCTTCTTTATTAAAAATTAAACTGCTTATTTATTTTATTTGGTCTGTATTTAACTAACTTGGTTGAAAATTCGCTTATTTTTAATTACATTTTTTTACTAAAAACATAGTTATTCCATTTTAAAAATTTAAAAATTTAAATTAGATTCAAATCCAACTTAACAATTCTATTCAACGTCCAATAAACAAATTGATGCGATCCCCTGAAAAACAAGAACCCGACTATCATATTTGGACATCACCTTTCTTCTCTTTTCTCTTTCGTCTTCCTCATTTTTATTATTATAAAATTAAAACAAAAGAAAATTGAAATTCACAATTAAAACAATATTACCAACGTTTCGATACTCAAATAGTTTTTATTTCCTCTTTTTTATTTTTGACCGAATTTCTTTTTTTGAAATTTTTTCAGATTACAATAGGAGAATTTTTTGTTTGTTGGTTGTGTTCCAAATTTAGTGGATGGATTCTTGTTTTTTTCAGAACTTTGCGATTCTTTTATTTTTGCTAGAGAAATTTAAAATAATAATTTAATCTTTCTTAGAAAAAATCATAATTTGTTTTTGAAAACTCAACTGAAATTTTTCTTTTTTAAAAATTCAACTATTTTTATGAGAGTTTGTTTTTCTAGTTTAAAAGGGTCCATATCATGTCACATGCGGCAAGTCTTTCTGTGGTAAGTTACAACTGCAGTATGTCTCATCTGTAGCATGTCAAATTTGCAGTATCTTTACCTAGAGGCTTAACTCACCAGTGGAAAGGGATTCCACCAATATTATTCGTGTGACCAGTTATAGGAGTGCTTTCCCGCTCCACGAGTCGTTCGAAAAGGGGTAGGTAGAGATGCTGCAGTTGTGACATGTCGCACATGAGCCCATCAGCATATGTGAGTTGCAGTAGATCTGACATACCTCAGGTGTGACTTGCCACAAAAAGACTTGCCGCATGTGACATGACATGTTCCCGTTTTAAAATTGATCTATTTTAGTAGAAAGTGCATCTCTTTTGGATGTAAATTCAAGTTTTGGGTTGACGATTCGATACATTTGTTAAACTGTCATCCTTTTTTCTATAATTTTTGTCCTTTTTATTTTAAAATTTTATTTCCTTCAGTGGAAATTTCATATCTCTAAACAAAAATGCTGCTGCTTGATTCAAAATGACTATCCTTTGCTTGAGGATGCAACCATATTCTTTGCCAATTTTGGTTGAATCACTTTTTTGGAAATAATTTTTTTATTGCAAATTCATATTTTTAGAGAAAAATTCATATCTTTTGTTAAATTAATAGAATTTCATTTAAAATTACTAATGCCATTTCAAATTTAACTTCAAGCTTATCTTTTTAGCGTAGAAATTCGCTATTTTGGCTTAAAAATTCCATTTTTCATGGAAATTTTATTTCTGTAGAGAAATTGCGTTTTTTTGCTTGATAGTTATGGAAAAACAAAAATTCCCAGTTCTCAATAAATAAATATTCTTCTAACCCAGTAGAAAAAATGATCACCTTGAGTATGGACTTTAGGTGATCATTTTTTCTACTGGGTTAGAAGAACATTTATTTATTGAGAACTGGGAATTTTTATTTTAAAATTTATTTAGAAAAATGAAATTGTCCATTTACTCCGTCCTCTTTCAGAGTGATCAAAAGCTTCATTCTATCCATCAATTCTCTTTTCGATTTACAACTGTACAAAAAACTTCCTTGTTTACCCTAAAACATTTGTCTGCGAATATGAAATGTAACTCCTCTCAGGGGCTGTAAGACCTCCTCTAGGGACGTGAGCTCGATGAGGTAGATTGCGACCATCGAAGCCGACTCCAAAGAGTTGGTATGGCAGTCGTTCTCGACTACCGGCGTTTCGTCCCGGGTTCACTTGCGTGGACTCGTCAGTGTGGTTGACCACAAGTGAACCGTACCACAGACACCTTGGGTTAGTTCTCTGGCCACCCATCCGACCAGTATCCGCGCCAAACGGTGCTGAACTTCTGTGAACAGAATTCAATGCACACTGGCTATGTGCACTACTGGGAGAACCTGTAGTACGGTGCGTATTTACCGTTGCCTTGCTGTAGTGGCTGAGTCCCTACATATAAAAGGAATCCTATGAAAAGGATCCCTATAAAGGAGCTCTAATGGTATGCATGATCGTAGTATGACAGAAGGGTGAAAGAGCCTAGCTAACACGGGACGTCCGGATCCCTGGGTCAAGGTTCCTCCAGGACCGATCTCCAATTTTTGGAATCAGCACAGGAATGTCCTTTGGGCCGCACATCAATCAAGAAACAGTCCTCTGTTGGTATTCATTGTGTGTCTCGCTCAATTCGACCCCCCCCCCCTCCTAAGCCAGGGGTGTAGAATTATCGTGCCCATGGCACTTTAGAATTTGGGAGTTACGAAGGTGTCCTCACGGCCTCTCGGTGACAGCGGACGACCGAGGAGAAAGAATGGTGGCAGAGGGGCAAAGGGTTCGGGTCAAAACGGGTCTGACATAACCCATTTCTCTCAATCTGTCTCTGGAAAGCCAACCTCAGGCGGCGGCTGTGCTCCCAGCTCTGCCGAGAACTGAGGGATTGACGATCCCCTGAGTGAGGCTATGGAAACGGGAGTGGCCAATCTGCCCCCAATAAGAAGAAGCGTAACAGCGGTTCCCTGTAAAAGAGACTGAATAGGCAATCGCAGCGGGCTATTGCAGTAGTTGCAGTACCTGATGCATCGGTGATAGCGACGCTCATAACCAGCACTGAGGCTTAACATCGAGAAAGGGGCTCAGAGGGCATCTCACGGGGGGGGGGGGGGGCTAAGTTTGTCAAGAGTCACAAGGCAGCCCAGCAGCCGATGAACAGGGTGTCGTCGGGGGCTGGTTTGACAGCGGCTCAGAGGGCTGACCCAATGATGAGGGTGGTAGCGGATATGAGCTATCCGTACTCGTCAATCACTACACAGCAATTTGAGCTTTTTAACAAGGCTGCCTAAATGGCGCTTGAAAGACTGTCGTCGGATCAATTCACAAGGATCTCCTTCCTATGGGAAGGGGTTTTTCTGTTTTTGGCAGCCGACGTAGTGGCTAAAGCTTGGCTACACAATGCTGCCGTCGAGACAAGGCCTTGGTTAGGCGCATCTCTTATAATGGGTGAATTTAAGTTGCCTCAGAAGATGATAAGGGCTACGGCGTGGTTCCCTGGTGAACTGGAAGACCCGTCTGTGGTTCTCCAGCAGTTGGAGCGATTCATCCCGTTTACTTAAGAAGGCGTTCTGGCAAATCGTCTGGAAAAATAGGACTCAGGAAGAGGACAAAATGGGAGTAGGATTCAAATATCTACTAGTTGTGCAAATTCATTAGTCTCAGAGGAGAGTTTTTGTGGACCTCAAAAATAGGACCTTCTACTAGTTTGGACAGGTCATTTATAATGTGACCTTTCTGCAGCAGGAGGACCCTGTCGGTGTACATGAAAATCGGGCGAAGACCTCAATGACTTGTCATGGTCTAACCACTTTATGTGGTTAAATTAACTTGGACCACAGTAAGTGCGCCTCTGTAATTTTTCAGAGGGGCAAGGCTGCAATGCACATAGGTATCTCGCTAATCCAGGAACCCTAGTTAGTTTGAGATACCATTAGGTGTTTATGGGGGGGCTGGTTTGTGTTACAGGTACCTCGAGGCGGCCAATCCAAGGGTTTGCATGCTGGCGAAGGGAGTCAAAGTCGCCCCACTGCTCAAGCTATGTTCTAGAGACCTGATGGCGGTAGTTACGGATCTGAAAGGATTAGGAAGGCTAGTCATGGAATCGGCTTACTTTCCACATGACAGCGATACCAATCCACCAGTGCTGGAATGTACACTGGTGGAATACTGCAAGGCAAGGAATCTCCCTCTTCTGCTGAAGTGCGATGCTAATTCCCACCATACTCTGTGGGGCAGCAGGGACGTCAAATCAAGAGGTAACGATCTATTGGAATACTTATTCACCAATATCTTAGATATTATGACCACGGGCAATACCCTGACGTTTCGTAACTCGATCAGGGAGGAAGTCATTGACGTCACCTTGACGTTACTCTCTGCATCGGTAGTTTTGGAGACAACATCAAGAAGTTGAGAGTCTCAGATGAACCCAAACTCTCAGATCACTCACAGATAGAGTTCGAGTTAAAATCCACTGTAATCACGGATCCTAAATAGGACAGAAATTCAAGAAGAACGGACTAGGACCAGTTTCACATGGAACTAAGAGGTGCTCTCTGAGGAATGCCTAGATCAATTAGAGACGTAAATATCCTGGAGATGGCGGCCGAGATTTCCAAGGAAGCCATCAAATCCACTTATAAAAGTAATTATCTACCTTTAAGAGTCCAAAAGGCTGGGGAGGCACACTGGTGGAATGAAAAACTCTAACAGCTTCCCAGGGAAAGCAGAGAGAGGTTTAGAACTGCTAGTACGGACAAGTCAAAGGAACTATGCACCTCTTTCACGACAACAAGGGACTAATATAGGAGCGCAATACGTAAGACAAAGCATGAAAGCTGGACCAACTTTTGCACAAACATCGAGAAAGAAGCAGAGGCGGCTCTTCTAGATCAACTGCTTTCTCAAAATCTGGATGCTATTCTCGGCACTCTGAAATTACCCGTCGGGGGATACTGAGAGTCTGACGGGGATACCTTGGATCACCTAACAAAAGCACAATTTCTGGGCTTTACCAAGTCAGGAGAAGAGGGGACAGCACATTCAAGGCAATCAACGCTGCCTGTGGTCCAGCTAGGCCCAAAGTGCCCGCTAGCTAACGAGATTGTTACCCCAGCCAGGATAATCGTAGGGCTGATTCTGGGACGGGTTAGGGCTAGTCTGATGTTCGATTATGTTTCGACGGCATGGAGAGGTGCGAGAGTGATTTTCATTCCGAAAGCAGGCCGAATCAGGTATACTGCTCCAAAGGCGACTGAAAGCCTCTCATCTTTCCTACTAAAAACAGTGGAAAGACTTGTAGATAAGAAGATACCATAGAATAAGCGCATGAAAAGAAAGTACAAGATGCTAGCAGCGACTCTTTGGATCAGTAGGAGAGCCGTAAGTTAAAGGTGGGGCTTGAAATCAAAGACACTTTTGTGGATCTACACAGGGCGCCAGCGACCCAGGGTAACCTATGGAGCGTTGTTCTGGTGGGCAGGGTTGAACTGTCCACTGTGCAGGCTCGACTTTTCCTCGAAGTCGACAGCCATAATGGCTCTAGGGGTATTAATAGGTTAGGCGCCCATATATCTCATCATTAAAGCCGTGGCTGCGAAGGCGGTCTGGAGGTTTAACATGTTCAACAATAGCAGTATGTCGACAGTAGTGCGGATATTAATTGACAATTACGATGAGGCTGATACTGAGCATGCTAAGGGACAAAATGTCCACTCGTCCCTACCTCTTCAGCAAGAAGTATCGAATTACGGTGAGGCACACTTGCCCACAGTTCTACAATCTGAGATTATGGTCGTGCTCCAGTGCGCCTACAAGGCAAAGGAGTATAGCAATTAAAGAAACATTCGTATCGCCTCAGACAGTAGGGCTGCTGCCATATCCCTGAATTGAACAACGATTACGTTGCTACTAGTTTGGGAGTGCTTGAAAGGCACTGAATAAGCTAGCGACAGACAACCGTGTCACTCTGCTTTGGATCCCTGGATACAGCGAAATAAAGGGGACTAAGATATCGGACAGACTAGCTAAACTAGCAGCAGAAGAAAATTTTACTGGACCTAAGCCAGTTGTAGGCATTTCCAGTAGGTCAGTCACTGAAGATATTAACAGTTGGCTGGCCGAGGACATTCAAAAAGAGTGGGTCTTGGTCTCTGTCTGTAGACAGGCTAAACCACTTTTGGGCTCAAAGCTAAACTATCACCGAGCGAAGGAATTACTCAAGCTCGTGATCGCAGACATAAGATAGGGCTTGAAGAAATTCCACTCTGTGGTCTGCGCAGAAAGGATAACGAGCCTTCTACTCATATCGTTTGTCGCGGCCCTGCGATTGCGGGGAAATATACTTTACTATTATACTCACAGGCAGTCGCTGTCTCAATGAGTCTGAAATATCAGCCAACAGCGTGACCGTGGCTTCTCCCTATAGAAAAGGCTATGGTTAACCCAAGCGTCAAGGGCTCTTACGGTCTCAATCTAGAACAATGATTATAATAATGATGATAATAACAATATCATGCACATGACTGCAACCCAGTCTGTCAATGATGGTATAAAAACCAGGCTTTGTTTAATATGCCGGGGCACACTGCTTTCATCATATCACTTGATTGCATCATAAAAGCGTCCGTGAATGATGATATATACGGAGACAGCCCCGTGAAAAACTATTCCAAATATATGAAAAATCCATCTTTAACAAAAAATGTGTTGGAAATGTTGGGCAGTGACCATCTTAAGCCTGTGACAACATTTTAATTGTTATAATACTGGTAGCTCTAGAAAAGCATCCAGAGCTGACTGTTGTCACCTTCAACGCTCGCGGCCGCTCGTCATTGCATACCTACAACATCATGGCAGGAGGTTTCAAGAATCGTATTAAATTAACTTATAACATTCTACTCTTATAATTCACCTTAAGCTGTAGGTCTCTCATCACGCACATGACTGCTACCCAGTCCGTCAATGATACGGTAAAAACCAGGCTTTGTCCAATAGGGTACGGCACACTGCTCTCATCAGATCACTTGATTGCATTATAAAAATGCGTTCGTGACTGATGATATATATTGGGACACTCTCGCGCAAACTATTCTGAAAAATATAAAATCCAATTAACCAAAAACAGCTGTGACATGTTGGGCAATAACCATCTTAGGCCTGTGAAAACATTTTTTTTATAATAAAAATACTTAAAATACATACACACGTCCATACATAAATACATACATACATACTTTTAATATACGTTGAACATACCTTTCTAAAAATATGTTCAAATTATAAGCAAGTTTCATGATTAGTGGGGCAGTCACGATTACTGGGACTAGAAGCCACCCATTTACTCCGTCCTCTTTCAGAATTTTTGAAAGCTCCATTCTATCAAGCAGCACCCCTTTCCCCGAACGTAACACCTATTACTAAAAGATGAAATAGGTTAGCTGAGGCTGTCTTCTGCTTGTGGAAAATTTAAATTCCTGCTTTTACCAGCTGTATCAGATGTTACTCCATCGTACTTAATTTTTCGCATTTAATCTTTATCTAATATAAGGATCTAAACCAAAAGTCTGAGATTATTATGGTAAGTTAATATTATTTTAAACATTTTATAAGCGAAGGAAGGCCAGGAAAATTGAAATTAAACAAATTTTGTATCGGCCTCCTATGCTCAAGTATCGGATATAGAACTTTGTTCTTTTTTTTATTTTGGTTACATTTCCTCAGGTCTTTGTAATATAAGTTCTCTTAGCGGTGGAGCTCATGTATAGAGTATGTACAAATTTCAAAATATTGTTTTCTGCTTCTTTCAATAAAGGTAAAAATGTTACCAAATCTCGTTTTTTTGTTTGACTTTTTTTATTAGCAACTCTTCTTACTTCTCTCAACTTCTTTTGTTATAAGTAGGAATCATCAGTGTGCCATTCGTTATATATGGGCACGATGGTATTCTCAAACGTTATCATTCTCTGTTCATAGTTCCCGGTTAGTAACGCTATCTTATAACTATGAAGATCGTTATTGCCTCCGTACTATTTACGTTCATCATTTGGTTCAATTCTATTGGTAAGTGTAATACATCTGAAGGAGAGTGGGGTATGGTATCTATAAGGGGTATGGTGAGCATTGCAAAAAACATCCGTAATTTTAATTTTTAAATCAGTTTTTTTTGCATAAAATAGCTTTCTTTATAAAAAAAATTATTTATATAATGCGACTTCTGATTTTAAAAATCGCTTCAGTATAGTAATTATTAGAAAACCGTTTTGGCGGAAATCGATGAAAAAGTCTTAAGCAGAAATTATGCACTTACAGCATATTTCGAAAAAATCAAAGAATTAAAAAGTTATTTTTTAATAGGTAAAGTATTTTCTTAAACTTCGAATATCATGATTTTCTTTAATAAACGTTTTAAATGGTGTAAAATTAAATCAATCTTGCCCCGTCAAATATGGGGCATGATGTCGCGCCGCGGCAAGCTCACGTACCTCAGTAAAAGGATATAAGGTTAAAAATGTTTCTGACACATACTTTACTTTGATAATAAGGAACAATTTTAGTTAATGTTGAAAATATCTGGAATAATTTTTTTTCGTCACAATTAACTTTCTAAAATTATTATATTACATAATTTTTAATTTACAATGCTTATATTGTGTGAATAAACGACAGTAATATGACAGTCACCATATCCAAGGTTATGGGGTACGCTGGGTGAAATGGTACTTCCTTAATTAATTAATTAAAAGATTTACGTAGTAAATGCCATCAATATTTTTTGTTTGAAGGTTAAAGAGAAGTTGCAAACAATTAAGAACTATGTGTAAAGTTGTGAACGTGGTTGTGAATCAACCTGCCAATAAAAATCGTTACTCAAATTCAGACAAAAAATATGTCTGGTATATTTTGGTTACTTTATTAAAGAATTATTATCATTTATTTCATTATTATTATTCCTATTATTATTAATTATAAAAGAATTATTATTATTCTCTTTATTCAACTATAAATATGAAAACCTATGACGCAAGTATTTCCTCAATTTTATTATACTGAAATAGTAATTCTGCTCTTATTACATTTATAATTTAATCTTTAGCGATAACTAGTTTTAAAAATGCGCAAGAAATTATGGTTTCTTTATCTAGTCGGTAACATTCAGACTTGAGAGATATTTAATTATCACCCTTTCACTCTTATCAAATATATTTCAAGAATATGTAAAACATATTAATTTAATGGTGGTTGTATATGTTAAGTTACAAATATTTCTTTTAAATGATCAGTTACTAGTTTAAATCCCTTCTGAGTAACTCTATATCGTGAAAACATAAATATTATTGACGAATCTTTATTAATTAATTACTTCCTTTATCACATTCGGTTTTCCTAATTCTATTTATAAGTTTATTATAAGAAACTTTAAATTATAAGCAATACTATCTAACATTAAGCAGAAACTAATTATGAATTTAAGTTTACGAGCCAAAGAAACCTTTTGAGTGAAAAGTGCACCGAGCCAAAGAAACTTTTGAGAAAAGGCAATGAATTTTATTCATGAGGAACAATTAAGGGATTTTAAGCGAAAATTTTGTAAAAGGTTTAAGGATGTTAAGATTTGCGGGAAATTAAAAATTAATAAAGAAAAACTACAGATTTTGAAAATCAAGATTTGCGATGACCAAAATTTGGTTAAAATACCATCGTTTTTGTTTCAGATTCAACTATTATCGTCGAAAATTTTATTTTTGCTTAAATTCATATTTTGGTATTGAAAAGTCTCCTCAAATCTTATATGGGTGAAAATTAAACTTTTTCTATGAAAATTCCTTTTTTTAATGTACAAAATTATCTACTTTAGTAGAAATGGCATCTTTTTAGGATAAAATTGCAAATTTTTGTTTAATTTGTCCTTTTAATCTAAAAATGTATCTGTCGTAGTAAAAATTCAACATCTGTTGAATGAAAATTCAAATGTCGGAATAAAAATTAACATTATTTGCTTAAGGATTCAATTATTTTGTTTGAAATTTTTGTTTCAACCACTATGTTATTGAAAACTGATATTTTAGAATTGAAAATTCAACTGTCTACGTAACAGATAAAGTACTTCTGAAAAAAAATTTTTTTTGACTGGCGGTCAATAAAAAAAAAATTAGTTCTCAAATGTAAATATAGTAGTTGATATTTTAACCAACAAAGAATTTAACCTTAATAGAAAAGAGTTAACTTCAACCAAAAACAACAAATTTGAAAAAAATAATTGAGTTATTAATTAGAAATTGTATGATTAATTTTTCGCCCAAGTGAAGGAAGTTTCAACCAGAAATATGGATTTTTAACCAAGCAGATTAATTTTCTGACAATAAACACAAATTTTCAACAAAACATATGCACTTGTTTTCAAACAAATAGTAGAGGTCTTTACGAGAGGAATTTGGTACCAAAAGATGAATTTCTGACCAAAAATAATTGGTTTTTTTATTGTGTCCTATTTTTTCTCTCCATATTTAAGCAAAACCCCGAGAAGAAGGGCAAAATGAAGGTTTCTACAAACGTAAAGAGGATTTTTAAAATATAAAAAATAAGAATAAAACGTAAGACAAATGGTAAAACTTAATCCAAAAACTTTCCTTTTTTTAAAGAAACTATTCTTATATATTTATTTCATTCATTAATTTGATTAAATATTTTGATTTAGTAAGTTCCTATTAACTAATCACTAATTTGATGAAAATATATGAATTTATTCAAGTCTGTAAATAATTATTTTAAAAAAGGCTCTAGAAATGAAAAACATGAAAAATCGGTAAGTAAAAAAAAAGAAACAGATTGGTGGATAGATTTAACTTTCTTCAAAACAATGAGATTGCAATTTCATAAAAACTAAAAAAATGCTAAAAACACAAACACATTTTTTTCTGTGTATATAAGGCAGGTAAAACGCACATTCTCATTCCTTGCTTTTTATTTTCTAATGTTAAAAGCGTCTAATTTTATTTATATTCTCGAAGGACCAGCATGAATATGACTCATTATGTTTAACCGCGTTTTATATTTTTTTTAACTAAAGAGAATCAGGTTCCAAAAAATGATATTATTTCAAAGCAATATTATAAATTTTCAAGGTTCTTATTTGATTCATAATTTTTTTAAGTATATGTAAAAAAAGTATATTAAAAAAATATTTTCATTTACAATTTTAACCCTCAGATATATATTTTAACAACTCAAAGGACAATTTAAGCATACAAATAAGGTATATATGTCAAGGTAGCTGCTTAAACCTACTACTACAGATTATAACATAGCATTAAGCTTTTTTAAAAAGAATTTAAGATAACGAATATAAAATTTTCGTCCCATTTTCATCGAAAAATTTGTCTTACATTTTATATGTATTAAAATGGGTTTCTAGTTTTACCTCAATGCAGAATTTTTTTAGTAAATAACATTTATATTTTTTATGAATAGTTTTAATTTAAAAGATACAATATTTATATTTTTTGAGGAAAAAATGCACTGTTTTTAATATGTATGTGGCTATTCAAATTTATTAATATATTTCAAAAAAGACTTTGCTACAATTGACGATGAATCTTTGAAGGAATTCTTGAACTGTGACAAAGAATTTAAATTTTTTAACAAATACGTGTAATCAGTATGTTAACTCAAAGTAGTGGAATTTAATTTATAAAAAAAATATTTTTAAAACAAGAAGGAAAAAAATGGTTACTTAAATGGTAGAACCTTTAAGTCAAAAAACGAACTTTCTCTACTGAAATTGAATTTTCCACTGAAAAATGTAAACTTTGAGCAAAAACATCATTTTCAATAAAATGAGTAAATTTTTTGCCAAAGAGATAGATTTTCATTTAAAGAAATAAATTTTCAAGACTTAGTTCAACTCTCACCCGACGCAGGACGATATTACAACAAATATTTTTTATTTTCCACACAAAACTTGAATTTTTATTCCATAAAGATTTAATTTCTGCTAAAATAAATGAATATTTATACTTAAAAGACAAGTTTTTACAGAAATAGTTGAATTTTCATCCAAAAAAGATTTCAGGTGACTTTTTAAAAGCACGGTTTGAATTATAAACAAGCATTTTTTGGAAATTCTGTAGCAAAGATAAAATAGCTATATTATTAATAATAACATAATGATAAATAAATAATAATAAAGAAAAGGCTATATAATAAATGAATCAACCTTTAATTAAAGTGATGCACGCTCAATAAAAAAATTCTAAACATACAGTAGAATTCTCAACCCAGAACATGAATTTGCTAACAAAAAAAGACAAATTTTTAACAAAATAGATTATTTTCAAATAAAAAAGAGAAAATTTTAGCAAAAAATATAATTAAATCTCATTTTAAGTTACAAAAATATGTTTTTATTTAAAGTAAATAACTTTGTAACGAAACAGTTAAATTTGCAACCAAACTGATAAATTTCCAACCGCAAAAATTAAATGTCTGTAAAAAATCGAAAAAAAGGAATAGTCAAATTTTTAGTTTATAATAATAATTTTCGATAAAAAATCTAATTTTCAAACAAGCAAGGTTTTAATCATAAAGATTTACAGTCTACAAAAATATATTAAATTGTAACAAAATAGCTAAATTTTCAACAAAATAATTTAATTTTTAATCGGATTTGCAATCTAACGGTAAAATTTGTAAACAAAAAGGTTATTTTTCTACCATAAACGACAAAAAAAAGATGAATTTACAACTAAAATATATAATATATGAACAATAAATAAAATAAGGTAATTTTAAATTAGAGGAATGAGTTTTCAAACAAATAATTACTCCATCGAGAAAATAACTAAAAGTAGATATGATTTACTTTATTTATATCAACTATCATAATTGATTAATTTACTCAACTCCTTTTAAAATAAGTCTATACTCTGTTTATTACTAAATTTACAATTTTCTACGTTTTTAATATTAGAAAATAAGAAAGGAATGTGACTGTGCGTTTTGTCTGCCTTATTCTATATGCACAGAAAAAAATCAATTTGTGTGTTCAGCCTACTTTTAAGTTTTAAGAAATTCAATCTCAATGTTTTTAACAAACTTAAATGTCATTCTATTTATTATTCTATTTATTGTTGAAAAATTACCTTTTTCAATTGATAAATCATCTATTTTGTTGAAAAATTGTATTTTCTTGGTAAAAAATTCGTCTTCAGGGTCAAACATTCAAGTTTTTGTTTGCAAGTTATTTAATAAACATGACTGATTTTTAATAAAAGTTTATTTATTTTAATGAAAATTTAACTAATTTAGTGGAAATATCGTTTTTTTTTTGTTCGAAATAATTTTTTTTTTACTGAAAATTTAGCTACGAGTTATTAATCCAGCTATTTTGGATAAAAATTAAAAAAGTGAGCGCATTTTCAAAATATTTAGGACTATGTTTTTAAGAATAAAAATTTTATGTGCGGCTGTATATATTACACGGAAACTCGAATAATTTATCCGTATAACTTTTTTCGATAAAATGAAAATGATTTGAGTTACCAAACTCAACATTTTAACCCAAACACCGCATGATATAAAAAAATTTAAGAGAAGAAAAGCGTTGATTTTTGAAAGCTCGACAAGATTATGATAGCAACGTTTTGGATTTTGCACCCTGAACATATGTACAAAAAATTTGTTTAATAACTTTTCGGTAGGACGCATAGCTTTTGGTTTTAGTCGTAAAAAATAAGATCATAAATGAAATATTTAAAGTTTTGGATTATATATTTATTGGAATATATTTTAGACATATAAAACTCATTTATATTTGTCAGGAATAATGTTTGATAGAGGACGTACTTTTTGTTTAAATGGGTGTTAAATTTTTTGAAAAACGACGTGAGTTACAAACTAAAACTAACAGAATAAAGTTGTTCACCCTAAAATTTATGGAAAAAGACGCAAGTTGCAGTAAGATGTTTAATAATAAGTTTCAAATTAAATTTCTGTAGACAATTCTCGTCTTTTGGCTTGACGGTTCCACAATTAAGTCAAAATTTTTTTTCTTTTATGTTTTAGAAATGTTTATTTATTGAAAATTGGTCTTTTTGGTTTTCAAAATATTGTTTTCTTCAATGGAAATTTCCTCTCTTTTAGAATAAGATAGACAGAATTGGGTTGAGGGGGAGCTTTTGGACAACGCTTATAATCCGTTACGTAATTTAAGTGCAGCCCCTTCACGAATTTATGGAAATAACTTTTTACATATATTTTGGGTTAATTAGAGCCTAAAAATCAATTTTTAAATTTGAATTATTTACATTATAATTAAGTCATTAATATCAAAAGAACATTTTAACCTTTATTTTCACTAAAAGTAATAACGTTTTATTACTGTATTCTATAGATCGAAAGTAGTTTTTTATCCCACATGCACGATTTTCGCGTTTTTTTGCCCTGTCTACAGGGAAAATGTGGCGCTTTTTAAGGTCACTGGAGTCTTTTTTCCCCTAGAGCAAAAAAACGAGGGTAAAAAAGGGAAAACAATGCAAATCGAGGTTTTTTTACCTATCCTGTCATGAAACTGAGAGGCCGATATTTTCAGTACAGGTAGTATTCTATTCCTCAATAAGTCAGACAGAGAGAAGAAAAATGCGAAAAAGACAAAACATCAGCGTGTAATGCGATTGGTTCGCAGGCAAGCGCAGCACAACGCGCGCGCAAGAGCAAAGCGTCGCTTTTCTTTTTTTTATGTGCATCATTCGCTCTCTCTCTCTCTCTCTCTCTGGCGCTCTTCAATTTAACCTCACAAAAGTAGTTGAGCGCGCAAAAAGTGTGCCCGTCAGTGAGTAAGTCAGTGCCAATTAATAATCAAGTCTCGATTGATTCCGAGGAAAAGGATGACCGATTATTTTTTTCGAGAAACGCTCAAATCGTGCATTGGAAATAAAAACTATTGTATGCAACACGAGAATGCCACATTTTTTGGACACGAATGATTTTTTTCTCTTTGACATACTACTAATTTTTCTTCCTAAAACTGTGCTCAATTCCAATTTTCTGAAGTTAGAATTCCTTGAATTTAAATAGATATTTTTCACAGGCATAGAAACTATATAATAATAAAATAGATGATATTGCTAAACTCTTTTGATTTGTAAAAGGACCACTTAGAAGTAAGCAACTATTTTCGAGAAAACCCTTGACGAAGAATGGTGCATCCCAATAAAATTCCGGATCTGACACAGGAAAAACTATGTAACTTTTCTATTTTTTAATTAAAAAATAAATATAAGTACCTTTTTTAAGCTCTTTTTGTAATTTTTTCAAACCACAAAACATTATCTAGAAAGAAGCAACCGTTTTCGTGAAATCCCTAATAAAATGGGAGACTGACCTCTGAAATAGGTTGTATTTACAAAAAAAAAATCAAAGTACTGTTTGCAATCTTTAGCCGGTTTTATAGTAATTATTTAAAAAAGAGCAGGAAGAAAAAAGTTTTATCTTTTGATAAAGAATTCACTTATATATTTTTACCAGATAGTTTTCTGCACTTGACCACATTATCACACTACGCACCTTGTAACACTTATGTCCTTATGTACCATGATTTTATATTTTACCCTTTTCAAACTCTAACCGCAAAAATTGGCACTTACAACTGCATACACTGTTACACTTCAGTTGTGACATTTTTTTCTAAATCTGGAGTACTAAGTGATAAGTCTCATTCAGATTAGGAAGATTTAATCATTCTTTAAGTAATAATTTTTCTGTTAAACTATGGATAATTTTACTCCTAGATTTTTTTACGCTGTACAAAATTTTATGAAACTCAAATTTTTTCTTCCAGATGTAAGTGAACAGCTGTTCTGGCAATGCTTTACGTCTACAGAAGTCATGCAACCGAAAAGGAAGGCTTTTCCTCCGCGATACAAAAATAAAGTTCAACCCCAAAAATTAAAATGTCGACCGAAACGACCTAGCTTACAACCGAATCCAACTACCAAAGATTTATTATCAAGATATACGCCACCATCAACGTACCAAAAACCAAATTCGCGACTGATAAATGCGGAACTTGCGCAACCATATGGTATGAACCTTTTAATTAAAGCACATAATAGTGGACCTGATAATAAATAATTATTGTATTTCCAAAATATAAGAAATGTATAACATATGAGACAATTCCTTAATTAAATATTTAAGTGGTATAGCTAAAATATAGTTAAAGTATCGAAAATATTTCAAAATTAATAATTAGTAATAAGATAAAATATGCCATTGCATTTATTCAAATTATGCTTCTGAAATCGAGAGTCATATTTTTGATCTATTTTGAATCAAAATTCTGGATTTTGAATTGTATGTACCTATTTTATTATAAAGAATAAATATACTAAGAAATTCTTTCAAATTTTGTTTATTTCTGAAGTTAAAAGAAAATTTTTTTCATCTTGTATGAATTGAAAATCTGAATTACTAATTGTATATAGCCACATATTTCACCAAAAGGGACGTATAGAGCAATGCTATGATATAAATTTATCTCACATTTTCATAGAAATAGATAGATTTGCCTACTATTTTCTTCGCTATACTTAAACTGAACTTTAGTGATTCTATGTCAGTTTTCCTTTTGTTTATTGAAAATATAACAGCGAATCAGCTAAGAAGTTTTATCAAAATACCTCTAATGTTTCATCGTTATATTTATTTTTATTTTTCGTCAGGCTGTCAATTTTATAACTAATATTTTTTAGATTTAAGATTAGTGTTAGGCAAAATTTAATGTACTTATCTATCTATTCAAAATTTTCAATAAAGTATTTGAAGTGTTGTAATTTTCTGGAAAATGTATTGAAATGCTTAGAATACTCCATATGTAAGACTCCTCCTCTTTTTTAACACTCAAAAATATTCGATACAAATAGCAGATAAAATGTGAGCTTTCACCTCAACTTTCGAATAAGGTATACTTAAATCTACTTTATTTATTTATTTAATAATATAAATCAAATATTTATAAACTATTGAAGCAATACATTTTTGAACAGCAGCGCGACTCGCTCGGACTAGGACTGGACTGCCTACGGGATAAGTAAAACACAACCATCCACTTGCAAAATCATATATTTTTATGTTGTTAATACAGCACATTATTAAGTAACATGAAAAAGCGACGCGCGAGCCGCTATTCAAAAATTCATTGCTTTGAAAGTATTTAACTACCCATTCCCAAATTTTTACCAGAACAAGAAAAACACTCAGTTTACTCTTAAAAATAAAAATAAAAAAGCAGGTCCAAATTGATAAAAGCTTATTTGTTTAGAAATATTTGACTTATATCATAACATAAATAATTAAAGTTGATTTTAGTATACTTGATTCGGAAGTTGAGGAAAAGGGCCACATTGTATCTTCCGCATGAATTGTCATATCTTTGTTTGATAATACAGTACAAGCAATTGAAAAAAGGTACACTTTTATGAACATAAAATATAAAACAAATTGTTGGTGGGTAATAATGTGTGGAATGCTCCATATAAAATAAAATGTATATACATATGCATATAAATTATTAATGAATTTTTAAAAAATTAAAGTATTTAAAAAACTTGTAGTAAAATTTCGAACAAGTTTAAAAGATATTTAGGACTCATAGAAGGTTGGAAGTAATGACAAAATATATTTTAAACGTCCAAAACACCTTCGAAGTTTCAAAATTTTTAAAATATTTTTCAAACTTGTGAAATTGCAAAATATCTTTTAGAAAATTTTGTAAGTCTTTAAGAGTATATCCTGAAACCTTTTCAGACAACCTCTAAAACTTAATATTCCCAAATGAAAAATTATTCAAAATTTTTCCAGGGATATCAGAAAAATGTTTTTATTTTTTTGGTAAAAATTCATAATTATATAGTCATGCAAAATAATTTTTATTCTTTAGTACTTTCTACATTAAAGAAGCTCTGAAAAAGTGATATATATCACAAAATATTAACTTCTTAAGCAATTGGCTGTAAGGCTTTTTTATTATTGATACAATTATTTTTGAATTTACTTTCAGAAATTACAACAATTATTCAGTTATATCAGTAATTAAGGGGCCGTTCTTAAATTAAATAACAGCTTAAGGGGGGAGGGAGGAGACGAGAGATATTGTTTCTTACAGATGAGTGGGGGGGGGCTCTATTCATGTACGTCATTTTGCAAAATTGGCCAATGTAACAAACTCACAGTAATTGCACAGAAAGTAATTATGTATTTAAATTTAAGCGTTAAACAATCCCAATGAAATAAAAATCGGCCCCAGCCCTCGGGAATTTGGAAAAAAGTCAGGGAATTTCATTGGTCAGAGAAAAGTCTGGGATTTCAAACAAAAATTTTGCAAAAGGTCTTTGAATATTAGGCTTTAGGGAAAATACAAATTTAGTTAGGGAAAATTTAGAAAATATTGAAAATGAAGATTCGCAGTAACCCCTGACGCAATAATCTTGTTAGTAATTTAATTGTCTTCTATTTAGATTCGCGTGTTATTCCATTTGCTTCATTCTGAAGATTAACTTTTTAGTTATAAATTTTATTATTTGTTTCAAAAATTGAACAAAGTTCGTAGAAAACTTGCTTCCTGCTTAAAATTTATTCATTAAAAATTAATAATTCTTTTATGGATGAATTCTTTAAAAAATTGAAAAATTGTTGTAGAATTTAAAAAAAATAATCAAAAAAAATTCAAGAAAATCGGTACAACTTATTGTAAAAACTTTTTACTTTTATAGAGAAAGTATTGTTATTAATTCATTTCATTTCTAATATTTTCAAATGATACTGCTTGGTATAAGAGTGATTATTAAATTGCATGCAAACTTGAAGTCCCAGCAATATAACATTAAAATATAAACTGTTACTTATTTTCATTTAATAAATACTTATTACGTTCCTATACAAAATTTTCAGTTCGTTTTTCAAAATTTCAGTCCCTATAGACCTAAATTTAATATAAGAACACCCTAAACGTCATCTGTGATAGGTGTCCCAACCTAATTTTGTACAAGGAGATACGGATTTTCACCTTTATTTTAACAGTTACCCTAAAAATATCCAATATATCAAGTTTGTAAACTTGGGGGAAATAAAACTTTAATTATTGCAAGCTTTGCCACCCAAACAAATAATATTGTATAAACCCTAATGTCTGTACCTCAATTTTTTTTGTTTTAATCGTCATTTGCGTGAGTCTTTTTTTCTAGTCAAATATTTGTAGTTACGGTTGAGTAATAAACACAGAATTATTCAGCGTATCCGTGAACATAAAATTCTATCACATTTACCTTAAAATTCAAACAAAGTTTTTTGTAAATTGGATAGCAGAACTTCATTTTTTTATGAATAATACAAAAGGATGAAATTCATCGTTTTCTTGTCATCATTCATGTGATGCAGTGATACCGCGTGTATCTGCAGATGCGCGAGGATCAGGTGGGCTGGTTTGTTTATTACTTCCTAACCTCCGTTTCGAAATAAAGATCAAACGTCTTAATAACAATTTTCCAGAATGAGCAATATTTTTTCTATTCTTTTATAAATTTCTAACCTGCACAGTATATTTCCTCAAATATGTGTGCAGAAATAAATACCTTTATTTTAAAAGAAAAAATGTACTTTAATGCTTATTAGAAAAAAGTAAAAGCCAGTATTAATATCATTATAAATGTTAAAAATTTTAATCTCTTTTGAAAGTATTCTCGAGAAAGTACACGAGATTTCTAAGACTCCTCGAGGAAAACAGCGAGTCAGTCAAATAATCCTCACACTGTTCTCCCCGTATGAAAAATTATTGGAAGAATATTCGAGGCTTGAATAGACTATCCTTGACGTTAAAAATTATTTCCTAATTCTCACGCGTTACAGCTTTTAAACTTTTTAAAGGCTCGTGCTCTTTTTCACCAAACTCCTCACCCTAAATACGCTTTTCATATTTAATGTACATATATAATTCTTATTTCTTATTTTTAGAAATACCCCTTTTGGATTTAAAGTTTTTAAATGTTATACAATAAACGTTAGCTGTTAAATATGAAATTCCTAATCATAATGTGATTGCCACTTTAGGTACTAAAGTTTTCCTGTAATTTTTCAATCACCCACAAACCTATTGAATGAATACTAATTTTGTGAAAATATGTTAATTTATTTAGGGAAATTTAAACATACAAATAAGGTAAACAATTTGTTGCTCATGTAATTTTAATATTCTAAACAAATTTAAAAGACATGCGGGATTTTCAATTGTTAACATGAAAAAAACCTATGCTATCTATTGAGTGTTAATGTAACTACTCAATACTACTAACCTGCAAAAAATGGTTAAAACCTAACATTTAGCTTTTTTTATTATTAATTGGACGATCAAACGAACGTACCTATGAAGTTTGATCGCAATTATACAAGGCCTTATTCCAAACGATTGCAACATGTTACTACCGGTAGATTGTAATAATTTCGAACGAAGACTCATGCAACTGCAATCGAACTTTGCAGGTAAGTTTTTTTCATCTTTTAATTTTTAATTTTTTGACCTCATTCTTCAGATTACAAAATTGTAGACATTCACAGTGCTAAAAATTTTTACTTCGATATTTCGGTGCAACAATTATTGTTATTTGTTTTTTGTTCATTTTCAAACAATACGATAGTGTAAATATTTGTGTTGTAGCTTTTTGATAATAGACAATGAATCAGAGAAAACAAAAAACACGTGTTTTTAACATCGTGCGATTTTATTCCGCAAAGATTTTGTTGACTAAATATTATTTACGTGCGAGAATCTGCCTTTTATAAAAATTGTGAAAAGTTTGAGACTTCTGTTAAGCGTGTCTTGTACTATGATCCGAAAAACCTTTAATTCAAAATTTGTCTAATGTCAGTTTTAGTCATCTACTAATTGTGTTGGTGGAAGCAGGTCCATGAGGTTTTCTCATGGTTTGGAATAATATTTCTGTAGAAAACTGATGTTGACTAATTATTTAAGAAGCTGTAGGTCTTGTTCTTTCCCTCTATTCCCTGAGCTGTTTCTTGTATTTTAAAGAATTGTTTTAACCTGAAGCGTTCTGACGGTTTTTATATTTTTTCCTTATTGCTTTCTGTAAGTTTTAGTGATAGTTTATTTAAATAAATCATAGAGCCCAAGTATGGGCAGCATTTTGTTCACTCTAGATTACTTTTCTCGTAAATAATCCGAAAACCTACTTTTTCGAGCACATTTATCGTTATTTGTACGTTCTTCACGCATTCTTTATAGCTATCTCAAAAACACATAATATCAATACGATAAACAGAGAAAATGATTCTCTTTTTTCCTTAGGAAATTCATAATTGTCTTCACAATTTAATAAATAAATAGGGGTTTATCGAGATGCCAAACTCTAAGCAAGTAAAGTGAGACGATGGTCGTGGGGGCTAAAGCGCAGGCTTTGGACCCACTCTGTCGGCTTGCGGGTTCGATTCCCGCCTCGCACT
>JAAAKG020184447.1:0-25508 GCA_010014905.2 Druon quercuslanigerum
TTTTTCTGCAATCGCAAAATACGAATTTTTTGTGTTTAACTCGCCATAAGTTCTACATTAATAGGAATTTTGCAATAGAAAATTTAGAAAATATGCACCATCATATGACGAATCCAGCGGTATTTATAGAATTTTAATTAATTGTTACTAAAAATTTACAACGATTTTTATTCTTCTCATGACGTAAATTAGATATTGAAAGTTTCAAACGCTTCGGGAGTCGAATGAATTTTCAGAAAATTAAAATTAGCGGTCACCTAAACATTTTTTAGGATTCAAGGAGGTTTTTTGGAAAATATTAGGCAATTAGGTTTTATAGTTTTAAAATCACAATTGGTTTAAGGTCTCAGCGCTGTCCCTTAGGCGCACTAGCTCGTCCTGCAATACCAATGTCTATAACAGCGGACGCACAGTGGTCTGAAACGGCAAAAAAGCTGGCCAAAATTCGAAAATCGAAGATTTTTTTTCCCAATCTGATGATACTATATCGTTTAGAATGTGTGTGTGTGCACCTTAACGTGAAAAACATAGAGC
Organism: Druon quercuslanigerum; assembly: GCA_010014905.2. Lineage (NCBI taxonomy): Eukaryota > Metazoa > Arthropoda > Insecta > Hymenoptera > Cynipidae > Druon > Druon quercuslanigerum. Next base: position 535 of record JAAAKG020184447.1, read on the forward strand.
GCTTCTTTACCTACATGGATGTAGGGAACGCTCCAAAGTCAGCTGCTCGAGTGGTCGTGAAAAGTGTGCTCCGAAACGTCAAAATAAACACCACATTCCAAACGCTGTTACAGTTTCATGAAGACTGCAATTTCTGCGCGCAACATGGAAAATGCAGCTGCAGGTTTGTTGAAAGACTTTTCAATGTTATTTTAGAAAAATAACATTGTGAAAAAGTACAACGAACGCCGAAAAAGTTCCCTACACTTTCATTTCAACTCGGTTCACCTGTAATGAACATTTTATAACTTGGGGATAAGTATGCAGATTAAGAATATCCAAAAATTGTGTACCCCTACGTACCCCCCGCATAACAATGAAATTTTTTCGTAAGCGTATTTGCGTGCACGTCTACGGTCCCCGTAGGAACGTGCCCCCGCATTACACATACTTTTACCAATCAAACACGGTCGAGTGGTTAAAGCGACATGTATCAACGCGAAATGATATACCGAGTGTTCGAATTGAATTTTGCGTTCATTCTGCGTCATATATCAAGGGTGACCTTAAAAAATTCATGACGTGGCATGCCAGCCGGCACCAAAGCAGGCCAAACATCAAATTAGTTCTTACACAACTATAAACATATAGGGGTGTCCGAGGTCAAGAAATTCGAATCTGCGGTCAAAATTTCAAAAAACAAGATGGCGGACCGGTTTCAAAAAGTCACACGACACTCGCGAAATTTGTACTCAGGGGTTTTTGACGTCGAGAAATTCGAATCTGTGGTTACAACTTGAAAAAACTAGATTATTTTCTGTACACGGTGCATACTTTCGTCATTGTTGGCAGCTGTCGTAGAGTGTCGAATCCTGCCTATAACTTCCAAATTTGATTCATAAGTCAAATTGTGTTTTTATTACAGATTTGAGGCTATCGGAAATAACGGAAACAACCACTTAGCCCTAAAGTGTTGGATTTGTTGACAACATCCCATGCATGTTCACTAAATGTCAACGACATCGACTCTGAAGTGTCTGATAATGAGTAAAGAAACTGTATAATCTGTGTTTGGAAGTATGCGTGTTGATTTTGTAATGTGACCTGTACAATGACAAATGTAAAAAATAATTTTTTCATAAATTCTTGAATGTCTTGTGACTTTTTAGAAAACCGGTTCGCTATATTGCACCCGCCATCATGTTTTTTGAAATTTTGACCGCAGATTCGACCCCAAGTTATAAAATGTCCATTACAGGTGAACCGAGTTGAACTGAAAGTGTAGGGAGAAAATTTTTTCTAGGCCTCACATGTAGCACATTGTGTATTTTCAATTCTAAAATAACATTGAAAAGTCTTTCAACAAACCTGCAGCTGCATTTTCCATGTTGCGCGCACAAATTGCAGTCTTCAGGAAACTGTAACAGCGTTTGGAATGTGGTGTTTATTTTGACGTTTCGGAGCACACTTTTCACGACCACTCGAGCAGCTGACTTTGGAGCGTTCCCTACATCCATGTAGGTAAAGAAGCGCTCTATCTTTTTCACGTTAAGGCGCACACACACATTCTAAATGAATTAGTATCATCAGATTGGGAAAAAAAAATTTTCGAATTTTGGCCAGCTTTATTGCCGTTTCAGACCAGACGATTCGAAGCTCACGCCGGCTTACAAAATAATAATGAAGACATCATAATTTACATTTCTTTACTATTTTTTAATGAGCAGTTATAAAAATTAAAACTGACATAATATTTATATAATAACGTGTACGATTTCTTTGTAAATAATTTAATCAATTTCATCACTGTCTTGATTGTTGTCTTCGGCAGAATCATTTTGAATAAATTGCGAAAAATAATTTTCAAAGAATTTTTTCCAGGGGCGCTTAGAAAATTAAAAAGACTTCTCACATCTTTTATTTTAGCCGATTTTAGTCCAATTTAGACAACTTCTTGGAAGATCTTTTAGTATAATATTAGTAGTAAACAAAAAAGTAGTTGCCTTCTCGAATTTATATTTATCATAAACGTCTACTTTTCCGCCGGGGAATAAATGTAAAACAAAAGCTTTACTAATTTGAAAATTTTTCAGTTTGCGGATTTTGCCCTTGCAACTTTTTTAAAAATCCTGCAAAAGATTTTCATATTTCGTAATCACAGTAAGTGGAGGGGAACAAGCGTTTTAAATCAATTCCATATATTTTATAAATAAACATATGGTCTTCTGTTTTGGTGGGCGGCTTGACCTTTCAATCGTCCGCTGTTATACAGACGTTGATATTGCAGGACGAGCTAGCACGCGTAAGGGACAGCGCTGAGATCTTAAATCAATTGTGATTTTAAAACTATAAAACCTAATTGCCTAATATTTTCCAAAAAACTTCCTTGAATCCTAAAAAATGTTTAGGTGACCGCTAATTTTAATTTTCTGAAAATTCGTTCGACTCCCGAAGCGTTTGAAACTTTCAATATCTAATTTACGCCATGAGAAGAATAAAAATCGTTATAAATTTTTAGTGACAATTAATAGAAATTCAATGAAGACCGTTATTTTCGTTATATGATGGTGCATATTTTCTGAAATTTTAATTAAAACATTCCTTTTAATGTAGAACTTATGGCGAGTTGAACACAAAAAATTCGTATTTTGCGATTGCAGAAAAAAGTAAAATTTTCTTGATTATTTCGAAGACTAATAAAGTTATCGCATTTATTCAGAGAACTAAAAATATGCGCAATAAAACTTTCTATTGGAATATCTTATTAAAAAATTAGAAATTGACCTGAAAAAATATGACCCTGGGGCCAACTTAAAACGACGGCATTTCGAGCGTATCCCCTTTTGATCGCCAGCGGTTCAATTATACAAAGTATTGCATAAATGTATAATTTAAATATTTATAATAACAAAACTACCTGAAAAATAAGCGTCACGATTAAAATAAAATAAAAAATAAATGTTCATCAAAGCCACCATATTGGAGCGACCACTTTGAATTGGTTGATGAGATACATTTTTTATTGTTTATACAATTTTGGGTAATGTCGATGCAAAAAAGTTCAAAATAACAACATATTAACTGCAAAAATGTGTGAATTTCTAAGAAAAACTAGATAAAATCAAGGAAAATGTGATATTTTCCGCGATTTTGAATTCTATGTCATGTTGCATTACTATTTTCGCGCATTATATACATGTATTTATTTTTAAATTGATATAAAGGTAATAAATATATTTAAAAAGTAAACGTGCGTTACGCTCGTACCGATCCGATAACGGAAACATGATCAAACAGTACGTTAAACGGATCTAAAAATAAATTTCTCTGCTCTCACACACCATTTTAGTTCGAATGACCCCCAAAAATCTCCTAAATTCGAGGAAAATCGGTTAGTATTTAGGGGTAGTGCAAAGAACATTAAGTTTCCCATTGATTATAAATGGGAAAAGTCAGCTTTTTGTAAATTTAATATTTGAACGCGATAATATGTTACAAATAATTCCGTTTTTTAGTTTATTGTTCAGAATCCGTCCGAGAAATTTGAATTTTACGTAACATTACGGTTTATTCACGCTATTTATAAGTTAAAACAAAATCATTATGCAATAATAATTTAAAAATACCCAGTAATTTGTTAACTGATATTCAATTGTTGATAACAATTGATAATAAAAATAAAATAATTTGTTTAAATAATTTTGCAATTGTTTAAATAATACGTATTTGTTCAAGTATATATTTTAACTAAAATTAAAGCAGGAAAAACATTTTATCTCACTAAATTTTGGACAAATTTTAATATTTTTAAGTAGTAGTTTGTTTATTATGAAAAGCAAATTTAAATTGTTTAAACAATTTTTTGTTTACGTATTTTATTTTTGGTATTTTTTAAATTAAATGTCAGTGTTTTCTTCTTAGCATATGAAAATGGAAGGTGATAAGTCACTGACAAGTTGAAACAAATACTGCTTCTGTTCTTCGTTCCTCGTAATTACTGGATTGTAATCAGTCATTAATGTGACGCTTCTTTCTGCAGTATCATTTACGACTTGCAGGTGTTTCAGCTTCTGCAGCCCTTTCTGGCATTCTTCATTGTTTTCCCATTCCACTGGATGCGTATGGAGAAAAGACACTAATATATTAAATCGCACGAATAATTTTCCAGGCTTGACTGTAATGAAGTCTTCAATCCCTTTCGGAACATTTTTACAATCAATGCCAGGGGTACTTGTGAATCAAAGAATGCCAGTGCTGCTGTTTCTGGTGTCCACTACCATAATTGACCGCAAAACTTTTTGACTGCTGCATGGGAAATGTTCGAATCAATTTTTTCATACTCGTAAATCTTTTGCAAAAACTGAAGATCTTGATATGGGGCTTGCACATTAATTGGCACACGAAACTAAGCTTTAACGTATAATTTAAGGATAAAGATGAAAATATCTCGGCAAGCGTTTTTATCAAATTTTGGCATCTGTAATTGATGTCGAAAAAACAGCCTAATATGGATATATGGATATAATATAATGGATTTAGCCATCCATTTAGCATGATGTATAAGCTCCTGGAGATCGGGAATTCACTCGACGTGGTGGAGTACAACTAAGAAAAATGACAACTATCTCGAGTAATTCCCCATAATCTTCCCTAAATTAAGGGTTTTGTAAATACTCCATTGCAAAATCCGTGATACTTCCTGAAACATCTTCCGATACTGTTTCAACTGTTTTATCTTTTATTTTAGGCTCGTAATGTATAAAATTAATTTTGCGCCATGCATTTTGAAAAACCTTGTCGCTCCGAACTTTTCTTCAAACGCAAATCTTAAAATAATCTTGTGAATGAGAGTACATCAGAGTACATTCTTCAAGTAATTCATGTACAACATTAGCTTGATTTTTTCCTGTCCCAGAAGATAGTTTTTGAATGCCAAGAAGTTTTTCAGCCCCATTGCTTGTCACTATAATGGGTAATCTATCAACATTTCGTTTCCCGTTAAGTCGAGAAGCATTTTTTCATCTCAGTGGTCAATGTACGCTTTGAATTCAGAAGCTGGAAATTCAGCCCGGATTCTTGTAGCGTATTTTTCACGCAAAATTTGACGACTTAGCTGAGTCGATGATCGATTTATAACAACATTATTGGTATTATGATCTAATGTTTCAGCAGTTGCCACTAAAATATGCACTGCATTTCTGTCATTCACTTCACATTTATCCAATGCTGAGGCCAGTTTCGTAGTAACAATAAATTCTCTCGCTCTCTTTTTTGGTTTAGATGGATCCCCTAGAGTTTCCTGTGTAGTTGTAGTTTCAATTGATGCGTTTCTTGAGAAAGATAAAATTTTAGCAAGCTCATCTGAAATTGACGTACATGGAATTAATACATACATCTATTTCAGTTCAAACGTATTCAATAAAATAAAATGAAAGAAAATAAACCACTTGTTTATATAATTTTCATTGTTTTAAGTTCTTACCTGTTTGTGTCACATCCTGGAGAGAGCGACCTTTTCTCATGTGTTCACTTTCCAGTCTTTTCTTCAATCAATCTTCCTCCTCAGCCAATTCTACGTCAATTCCGCTCATGTAGCCTGGTCGGCTTTCTTGCCTCTGCTGAAGCAAAAACTGTTTGTCTTCCTATATCGTCATTAACTCCAACACATTTCTAAAGGTTCTTCCATTCGTTAAATAAAATTTAAAGTTTTGATATGCAATGTTATTTTTCCTTTGTTGGTATTCCTGCTCTTTGCCAAAAATGTAGTGTTACCTCAATTACCAAAGTCGCACTTTCTCGCAGTTATGACTAAGAATTAGATGGATGTAACATCCAACCAAATATAAATCTTCTCGAAGTTCCATTTTGAATTAAATTAATTATTAAAACCCCTTTAATCACATAATCACATTGCAGTAACACAACAGAAAAGAATGCAAAGAACAGAATGCGTAATTGCTTACTACTTATACGAAGTAGTAATATAAGTAGCAATAATAGATATATATCTATACGCGACTGAGGTAAAAATCGCACTGAATCACCCTGCCACTGGAGTGTTTAAGTACAAGAAGTTCTTAAATATTGTGTCCTTTTTAACATCGTCAGAAGGCAAATTTTGGGAAAAGTAACTATAAACTCTGACAATATCGCATCCTACTCAGGTACCGACATGATCGTCAGATGACGATATCCCGTTAAGGAAAGGTGTATCTATTGCCCAAATAGGTTCGAACAGATTACCTAAATGTTTAGAATTGTAAGACAGAATTTACGAGTAATTACGAGTATAGCCTAGAACCATCTAAGTGTTGAATCAGTATTATCACATCATGTATTAACACATCAAATCAGTAAAAAAATAATATTTTTAACAGTTTTCATTTGTTTAAACATTTAAGATTATTCTTAAAAAGCAAATTAGAATATAAAAATATTAAAATTTGTCGTGAATTTAGTGAGATAACTTTTTTCTAAAAAAACAAATATTTACACAAATTTAAATTATTTGAACAATTGAGTATTAGTTAAAAAATGACTGGGTTTTCTTAAATTAGGGATTATTTACTTTTAAGAAACTTTTAAAAGGCGTTAATAAACCGCCAATATTACGTAAAATTCAAATTGGTCACTTATGAAGTTTTCTTTGGGGACCCATTAGAGCGGCTTAAAATTATTGAACCTCAAAATTTATTATGGATTCTTATTCCCTGACGAATTATAAACAATATACTGGAACATGGAATTATTTGTAATATATTATCGCGTGGAAATATTAGATTTACAAAAACCTGACTTTTGCCTATGTTAGATCAATAGGAAACCTCGTGGTATTTGCGCTACCACTAAATAATAACTGATTTTGCTCAAATTTGAAGATTTTTTTGGGGCCATTCGATTGTAAGATCTTTGATAAGAATCCACAATAAATTGAGGCAATGATAATGACAACTAGGTAAAGCCCACTTGGAGATGGCCCTCAATAACAATTTAAAAAAAACATGATTTAGAGGCCTACTTCAAGTGGGCTATACCTAGTTGTCATTCTCAGTGCTTTAATTGTACAATCTACAGTAAATCGTACATTTTATTTGGGTTTATATGGTGAAAATTTATCAAAATCCGCTATAGTGCAATTGCGAGAGTTATCCCAAAAGTAATGCACAGGTGGCCTGTATTTAGAAAATATACTTCAATAATAGATTACAGCTTTATACGCCTTTAATATAACGCCCCTCCTTTGCAATGCAAGCTTATCAATGTTTCGTGACAGCTTCGATCCCGTTCTACAATTTTTCTTTTTTAAGCTGACGAGTGCGTTCGATCACGGCCGCTGGTAACTCTTATAAATCGTGAAAGCGAATACCCCTTACTGGTTCGTTGAACTCGAAGCGTTTCCCATTCATAATTGGTCAGCAAACCCGGACTGCGGCACCTTTGTAAGGCCGCGTGTTATTGTGCAATATGAACACGCCACTGGCCAGTTTTCCAGGACGCAGCATTCGAATGCTCGGTCTGAGGACTTTTTTTTTAAATGTTTTATAATATTCAGAGGTAACACTTGTAACTTTCTGTACCCTATTTTTGGCAAAACCCCCTTCTTTATTGCCCTTTTGTGTTCATCATATCGGTAAACGGTGTCCTCGCGCGTGGAGCACATTAAACGCTCTTCCAAACTTCAGCAACAGTTTTCCCATGATAATTTTCAATTTTAATGTATGCACGTTTTTCGATAATTGAAACATGACCCGACGTCTTCTCCATGTTTTCATCCGTGCTTTGTGATATTGTTATCCTGAACGAATCTGCTCAAATTTTAATACCAACATAGTCACGAAACTTCAATCTACGCGTTGATACGTCTTGAGACTTCCTATACTTACAAAGCCCGTGAGACCGCGCTGTGCATTACGTTTGTGATACCCTGAAAGAATAAAATTTAATAAAATGTTTATCTTCAGTGTTAGGTTTTTTTTAAAGTACCGTTATGTTCTTTCCTCGATGAATCCGTTTAACGTGTGCTTTATAATTCGCAAATTTCGAGAAAATCACATTACACGTTCCACAATAAATTGTAAAAAAGAATTTACTACAGAACATAGTTTACATGTAAAACCGGCGAAGTACAGGGACATGGTGTCATTAGTCACAAACTTCTGTTTCAAAACCGGAGAGAGCGACTGAAAAATCATAGCACTCATGTCCAGCCATGTAGAGTATTTTCTCTACACTATGCTATGCTTTGGTTCGCAATATTTTTTTATTCTACATTTAAGAAGTTATGGACTGTATAACGATTCTTAGATAGCTGGTGATTACAGTTCGAGGCTCTATCATCACTTTTGTGCTTTGACGAATTGAGGTTAGGGATGCAAGCATTTGCCGACGAGGTTATCAGATTCTGTTAATTATAAGATTGCTGATTCTTATTGATAAGTTTTTGTAGATAACTATTTACAATTTTCTCGTCCAATTTAGAATCGGATTCGAAATGAGCATCGTTATTTGTAAATCCGTCGTTATCCGGGGGATTCAATTTTCCTGTGGAATTCACCATGTAAGGGCGCAGTCCTCTTCGTCTTATTACACAACAAATCATCAACTACCTGCGCTTAGTGTAAGGTTATAAAGGGCCCAGAAGATACTTAGAAAATAAAAGGCATACATGCACGTCACGTTAGAACGGTTGATGCAATTATAGTCTTGAGAAACGGTTTGAGGGTGGTTGTTGGAGCCTGTTGTATGAAGAAGGGGGGGGCAGAACAAAAAAATGCAATTATTTTAAGAAGTTCCTTGTAAATTGCACCCATTTTATTCAAAAACTACGCCCTACTGTCTTCCATTTGTAAAAAATGTGATTTCCCTCTAACCTATTTTAGTCTTGTGAAAATAGAGGGGGTGGGTGAAACCCTATAGTAATAAACTATCGAAAAAATAGTAGTTTAATGGTGAATATAACATATATTTTAATTATCAAAATCTGTTTAGTCGTTTACGAGCAAAATCACATTTTTAGTTTACACCCCCCCCCCTCTCCCCCTCCATCCATAACTCATCCAAAAATAAAATTTTAAGGTTAGCCTTTGATTAATTTTATATCACACGGGTTCCCATCTGTGGGAGTAATATGAATTTGATATATGCGGGGACAGCTCATGCATGCTTGCTCTAATGCTTGGTATAAAATCTGAAGGTTCTGTCACATATAATTGAATCCGCCTTCTCGCTCTTTAAAATACAATGCTGCTTTGCAGCGAGTTGAAATTTTGTAGCAATCCTTTTTCTTTCAAGAGATGACTTCTTTTTTTAGAAGTTAGAAACTTAAATCCTCTCCTGGCCGTGATAAAACTAGTTTTGAAGTAATATAAAACCTTCCAAAAGCCTCCCTTTTTCGTCTGCTTCATATTTTAAATCACATAGCTCATGAGAGTGTTTTCCCTGATTCTTGGAAAGATTTCTTGATCTTCCTTCTTCCAAAGAATAATAAAAAGAAATTTAGAAAAATTGTGCTACCTACATGTTTTTTTAAAAATAACAGAGAAAATTACTCAGTATAGTTTTTTTTTTCTATCTCAGTATAGTTTTAGGAAAAACCCTTTGCTAATAATCTGGAGATCCTCTCTTCATAATTATATTCATCTCAAGCAAAAATCAATTTAATTTGTAAATGTATATTCACCTTAACCCAAAAATAAAAGCTTTTCTTTAGAATCAATGCCAAAAATAAAAGACCATTCACAGTTAAAAAATGTCTCCCAGAGGGCGATTACATAGCCCTTTTTTTACAACATGCGAATTGGAGGAATGCGTGTCTGTTTTCCAAGAGAGTTTAACAATCTAAATTGGTACTCTTTGAAGAAAAGGGCATTATTTATCTCTCCAGATACATTGAAAGTATTTATTTTTCCGATTTCAATTAAAGATTTACCAGATAACGTCTATATCTATAGTGACCGTCAAATTATTAAATCCATCCGAGTGGGCTACATTTTTAGGGGTCATTTTTCATTGTATCTTATCTTAGGCACTACAACTCCTAAAGTTTATTATTAGAGGCAATCAGGTTCTTAGTATTTTGAGGTGCTTATGTGATACTTCGTGGGATTCTTAACCTCAGATACTTTAAATGTTATTTCTTTATTTGGGAAGGATCTTTTTCGACTGTGGTAGTCCTGTCCTATCCATTTAAAGTGTAGATACCTTTTTTAGAAAACTAAGCATATGACTTTTTTCTTTTTAAAATCCAAATAAGATTGAGGGTTACGAAGACAGAGTTTTAAATTCAGCCACTCCGTTACACTTCTTAAATCCCTAACCATTAAAGTTTTTCCAACCAACGACTGATTTAAAAAAGGTTTAGGTAAACAGCATAGTAATTTTCTTAAAATAATATTCAATAAATTTATTAATAACCAAAACCTTTCTGATTTTACCCTATAAAACCGAAGAGTTTGCGATTAGTTATCTATGGGAAGTAATCTAAATATTGCTTTAGTGTAGATCCCTAATCGTAAGGGTATTTCAGGTAGTAAAAATGCGGACAATTTGGCTAAATTCAATACATCTTGGTTTCATAATTCTAAACTCGATAGGATATAAATAGTTATTACTTTAAGGTTACGCGTCAATCACTACAAAGAGAATGGAGAAATGGTGGTAGAAGCGTACCATGTGTTTCGGAGAGGAATTTCTCCTAGCTGGGGATGTGCATAAAAAATTCAAAAATCGAATTCGGTTAATTGTGAAATTTGAGGAATGAGGGGAGATTGAGGTAGGGAAAGTACGGGGGAATGAGGTGAGGCAAACTAGAAAAAATGAGAGGTAATGAGTGTAGAAAGTAGACAGAATGTAGGGAGGTATGGGAGAGGGAGGTTTGAACGATTAAATTAATGTCTTCGTAAGCTACGAAACCCTTTGTTTGTGAGCGCGTGGCACGTACTGCGAACAATTTTTTTACTAGTAGTTCTATTTTGCTGTTATTATCGTAAGTTTCTAGACTCTCAACCCTTTCATTTGTTGGTACGAAATAAATAACCGCGACTAGTTTGACATTTCTTTACAAATTGAATTATCTATCTACCGCGGCTTTAATTTTTTTATTGTTCTCGCGACCTCTAAACTTTTTATGATTACATTTGATATTTATGCAGACTATTTTTATGATAAAAAAAAGATTTGTTTAAAAATGTAAAATGTAAAGACCAGTAAAAGATGGTAAACGACTTCTAACATATTGACATTTTTATTGCATATTGCTCCAAATCGCTTTTGGTCGCGATGTGAAATGTGACCATTTTTTGGAGTAATATTGTACGTAAACGCGACGGAGAGTTGTTCCTCGACTAAACGCGATGTGGAACTCTAGGGAATGAAGCCATTGGTAGGTTTTTAGACTAAGTTTATTTTGTATTCACTACGTACGTTTTCTTAAAAATGGCTAATGGCCTGACCGATTATTTGAATATTCGTCCTAAAATTTAAATGGGTCTGAGCATTTCTTGTGTTCTTTCTGTAATTCGAAAATTTTCTTTTTTCCTTGCATATACTATTATTATTCTCTTACAAATACTTTAACATTTCAGGAACTATCGGAAATACAAGTTTTCAAAACCGTGCTTTTCCACTGCCTATTCATCATAGCTCTACCAGTAATATGCTTTTTTACCAGTAAGACGTTTGTATTCGATGGTATGTTCAATTTAAGTTAATTACAGATCAGTGCATTTAAATGACAAGTCATGAATTCCCTGAAGCCTCTGTTAAAGGCCTTACATAGCAACTATCCAGTGACATGTAGCTTAGGCTACTTCAGTGAAATATTTGCAATCTATAGTACTTTTTTAACATGTAAGTCATTCGATACATTCTTTGTACTTTTATGTATCATTTTCATGAAGAACGAAATGTTCCAAGAATAAGAAGAAATAAGAACTCCGTCCTTTCTTCCTCCTATCTCGAATTCTATCGCCCTCCCTCTCCTCTCTTACCTCCATCAAACACTTCCTCGCTAACTCCCCTCCCTTTCCCTCCCTCTGCTCCGGCTCAAATTTCCATGCTCTCTTTATTGCTCTAGTACTGAATTTATTCCTTTGCGCTTCTTCTCTCACCATATATCCTGGCGTCCTCCAGGCTACCCCTAATACCTTTCTGGTAAACTCTTAATATCTTTCTTTCCATCCTCGCATCTCTGCTCGGTAAACTAATACCAGCTATACGAACGTATTAAATAACCCAATTCTCCTTCTCCATTTTTGGAAACGTTCTTTTTCCTATTCCCCATACCTGTTTCATTACCCCGCCTGCTTTTTTTATTCTTTGTATAATATGAGCTCTATGATCTCCTTCGTTTGCAAGATATATCCCAAATATTAAAACTCTTTTACTTCTTCTAACTTTATTCCCTTCAATCTCCCCGTCCATTCTTCCTTTTCCCTTCTTTTCTAAACCTTATTGTCTTTGTCTTTTCTACATTTAAATAAAACTTTTTCATATCTAAGTATTTCTCTAATCCTGTAGTTAAGCCCGCCGTTCCTACGTCATCCTCTGCCATAAAAATTATATGGTCTACGTATGCCAGTGCCTATGTCTTTTCCTTCCCTATCCTAACTCCTCCCTAATCTTTTCTCCTCATTTCTGCTTCCAAGTCTGATGTTAATATACTAAATAGAAGTGGACTCACAGGACATCCTTGCCTCACTCCTCTCACTAACCAGAAACTATCTCCTACTTGTTGTCTAACCTTTACCCTGCTTTTTGTTTCTCTAAAAATTCTCGATACTCTCTTTATTAATCGCTCTCTTGTCCTCTTTTTCACCATAACTTTTTCTATTTCACCTCGGTCTAATGAGTTAAACTCCGCCTTTCAGTCCACGGACATTGCTACCATTGCCCCCTTTTCCCTTTTAATCATCTTATTTACTAGATAGTTCAGAACATATATGTTGTCCATCACCCCCATTCCTTTTCTAAACCCTGTATGATTCGGTGGCTCTATCTTTTTTCCCTCACTTCTTTCTTTAATCTCTCCGACAAAACAGTTATATATGCTTTATACAGTGTTGGCATCAGCGTCACACCCCTATAATCTTCAACCTCCTCTGCTTTGTCTTTCTTGACTTTTGGTATCACTACTCCTTCTTTCCATAACTCTGGCTACACCTCTCCTTTCCATGCTCTATTATACAATAACCATGCCCATTCCTTTAGTTTCGTCCCTCCATATATCTGTATTTCATTTGGAATGTCATCTATACCAGGTGCCTTTCCATCATATTCATAAAACCTTGACTATTTCTTTTCTTGTGATGTCCGCTTCCTCATCTCTTTCTCTGCCATATTTTCCACCTTTCCTAATTTTTCTTTACTCCTCCTTGCAAATTTAAAAAATTGTTGTTCTATTCAGTCATTTCAATATCTTGGTTTACTCTTTTTCTTCTTTTTCTCTCTACTTACTAGCTTCCCAACCTCTTCTTCCGTCGTAGCTATGTCGGCCACTTCCTCGAACCTTTTATTCTCTTTCTCTTTCTTTGATCACACAAATCAGTATACTCCTTTTTTTTCTTCTATATTTCTGATGAGAAATATCAATATTAATAACCAGCCTCGAAAAGTATTTTAGATTCTATATCAGAATAATGAATTTTGTTAAATAAATAAGGAAATTGTTTAAACAATATTTGTATATTCTTTTGAAAAGAAAAATAAGCCATTCGTAATCTCTCAGGCACCTTTCAGTGCTTCGAGAAGTATTCGTGGTGTCGTGTTTAACTTCTAAATAACTTGATTTATTTATTAAAAATATAAATTTGAAGATGGCTCTTATGTAAATGTTTTTAGGAATAGAAGAAACACATCTTATTATATTATGAGACACATTCTTTTATTTTAATATAATATTTTTATAGATATTTTGTGTTCAGAAATACAAACTTGAAAATAAACTCTGCTTACATCCAGTTTTTTTGCAATGTAATAAGAGTCATCTACTAATTTATTTCAAATAGAAATAAGTATATTATAAGTAATATCGAAAAAATTCATAGCGAAGTAGGACTAGTTACTACCGCTAAAAAAGGCGAATCCTGAAAATGTTCGTTTGAGAAACAATCGTGCAAACTTTGTTGAAGGAATTTGATCTCTAGGAGAATAAGGTAGCAAGTGAATAAATTTTTTTACGTCATATAAGTAACTCAAATTTTATTTTAAATTTATAAAAACAGTGTGTCAAATATTTTAAGTCAACAAACCTGAAACTTAAGATGATTGTTCCCTCCTTTAGATGGAAAAAAGTCGTTATCCAATTTTATTTAAGGATAGCTAATGTTGATCATTAAAAAATGTTCAAAAATTCTAATATTCCATAATTGTAATATTGAAAATATATAGCCGTCAAATATAGTCGTGACATTCCAATGCGCGATGCGCATGCGCTCGAACGATTTTAACATCTGAATGTGTTCCAGTTTACCATAACAATATTTTTACGCCTAGCATCTGAAAAAGATAGTCAATGTTTTGCATGAATATCTGCATGTTTGGTGCTACAATCTTACCCTTACATCGATTTTTCTCCGTGTAGCTCGTAAATTTATTACTTTCTTATACGAAAAACAACCCATCCCGCAGTGGTAGGTGCAAAGACACACGATACTAATCCCTGAGATGGAGATTTGTCAAGTCCAAAGAACTACCAGCCCATACTTTTTTGTGTGAAGACTAGCAGAAAGCTATTCACTGAAATCCTCAAAGGGAGAATATTAACATCAAGCGAGCCGACATGGAGTGTAATAGTTGAGCAACATGAATGCAAGAGAGGTCTGGCTCGTTGCAGGGAGAACCTTTTAATAAAAAGGTGTATTGCCCAGGATTCTATCAGGTATCGACGCAATCAGTCCATGGCTTGCATTGACTACTGAAAGGCATTCGATAACACGAACCATGAGCTCTTATAAAGCTCCTTAATTGCCTGAAGATGCATCCCAGAGTAGTGATATGTATTAAAGAACTTAGGCTCCTATGGTGGAAAAGATTTATCATAACACGTGATAAAAGACAAGTGATTACTAACTATATCCCATATAAAAGTGAGGTCTTTCAAGGAGACTCCCTAAGTCCGATACTTTTGTGCATCTCCTTATTGTCTGCATCTATTGTGCTCTGAGTCAACCGCCTTTTATACATTGAAGACCTTAAATTCTTTGCCTCTTCAACCACATCATCGCGTGACGATCAGGGTGTTGAACTCATAGTTGTAAATACCATTCAACATCTTGGTAATAGAGAAACATATGCATATTTTGGAATACCGCAAGCGATATTCAAATATGCTAGCCATTCCTATACTGCTCTGCACGTTTTGTGCCGTAAAATGGAACGTCGATTAGTTAAAGCGTCCGATGCACACGCAAGATGATGACAATCCATGGGAGTAATCATTCTAGATCTTCCATACCTCGTACACACCTTCCGCGAGGTAAAGGGGGTAGAAGTTTGCTGAACTTGGCGTGTCTTCGTCGAAGAACGGTTCTGGCTATATCTTGCTCAATTCTAAGTAGCACAGCTTTTCTTGTGTGACTCCTAAATCATCATTATCTCGTAAATGCTGCGGCGTTTCTATACCGTGCCGCATATAGGTCCGCATTTGATTCCAGTGACACTACACATGTCCTAGCATCACAACACCTTTGGTGCTTAAACGTCGTGTACAAGAAGCAGAACACTCGTATCTCAGACGCGACCATGCTAATAAGCCGCTTTATGGTATATTCTACCGCATTATACGTAGAGAATAGCTATGGACGGTTCTGCCCAGAATGTTTCTTAAATCTGGTGAATTGAATTCGGAAACTCATGGATTTCTCATTCTTTGCCACACAACGTATCAGTGTTACAAAGCCTGATATTGTCCTCCAAGATCTGAAGTCGAATATAACTCACGTGATTGAATTTTCGGCACCAGCCGATGGTAATATAACGGTAGATGATGAAGGAAAACGGGAAATACCAAGCACTTTGTTTCGAGCTAAGTAGGCTGTGCCAAGGCTACGAAATCCATCTTATACTTCTCATAATCAACTTCCTTGGTGGTATGAAAGCTTCATTTGTTAGTCAACTCAACAAAATGCCGGCTTGCTAGCATCAGGATTAGTGCACCGCTTCTACACCGTTCCTCATAACATTCTGCAAAGATTGGTAGCTCTAAAAAAATTATTCAGAGGTGAAATCTTGATCCCCGACTATGTCGTCTGCCGGGGGAGGTCATCCGAGGCTAGAGATCGGACTCCACGGAACAGTATGATCGTAGCTTCTGGAGCCTATAACTTCTCATAAAAATGTTGAATGTGCGAAGTTTGAAGCCAAGAGCGAAAAAGATACAACTTTAGGACGAAACTTGCTGCAAATTACTCATATATCTCCACGTCTCAGAAGACCGAGCAATGAAGATTAAAAAAAGGCGGAATTGGCACGGAAAAACATCGACAATGCTCAACCATCATCACATCATGCAGAGGCAGACACCATATTACAGCCAGAGGCAGGAACAGAAATTAAGCAATCAAGAAGGCGGTTAAAATGGACATACTATATGAACAGAAATGTTATTATTTTTTGACAGAGAAGGTTAGAAAAAGTGTTAGGAAACAACATTATAGTCTCTTTTTATTTACGTACCCAGAGTTAGCCACAAAAAGAAGTGAACAAGATCTAGCAGACCAAAAACGCTCTATATCTGTAAATAAATTGCTTTTGGTTATTGAAATAGCTGCCGTCAAAATGAAAGTGAAACAGCAGCTTCCTATTAATGCACTCCCCTTGGAAGATGTCGACAAAAAAGCACTGATGTAAAAGTAGGACTACAAATACAGTCTTTGTATCGGGAAAGAATCAAGGTTCACCAAAGAAGATCAGATTGGATATGGACGTCAGCAAAGTAAGGTGCAAATTGGGTCAATTGACTCAATATAAGGAAGGAAATAGCACAAGGAAGCTGTCCTCGGTACATCGAGACATTGGCACCAGCAATATTGAATGTGATTACAGACTCCCAACGGCAGAGACTTGAGGTGCATACTGCTCGACTGCGTCGGTACAATAAAAGTAGTGAAAGTAAGCAACAAAATCGAACCTTTTAGGCAGATGAAAGAAGGTTTTATCGTGAGCTGAATGTGAGGTCTGTGGGGAAGCGTCTCGATGAGCTCGAGCAAGGATGAGGGCAAGTGGTCTTATTCGTAGCGATCTTATTTGTAGCTTCGACTGTACATATGTATCATCAGAATGGCGAATTTTTGGCGAATTACATATAATTGGTGCAATGACAATGTTAAATTTTCTTTCATCACTTATAACGCCATTACTTACTAGAGTGAAAAATTCAAAGTACTTTGTTGATCAAATTTCACAGATTTTTATAATGACCTTCAGTCAAATAAAACAATGTTAGCCTTTGTCGGTTTTATTATAGTTTAAAAATAGATTGGCACTTTGCTTGATTGAATCGAATAAAAATTCATTTAAAAATATAACTTTCAAATAATTAAAGCTGTTTGTTTCACTGTTTCAACCAAAGCGCCATCTTTTCCTTAGTCTTTAGCACAAAATATCATCTCAGTATTCTTGCTATCGACTTTTTTTGTCAATGGAAGTTCACTCCCCTGTTTAAAAAGTAGGGATTCTGGACTGCCAGTCATTTTAGCATAGAGGTGTATATGACAATAAACCATTTTAATTGTTAACAACCATTTTTTAAACAAATTTTAATCATCTTAGACATTTTGGAAGAAAAAATTGCGTTTATTTAGGATATTAGTAGACTATTATTTAGTAATGGCTCGGTGCTATCACTCGATATCAATTGATAATATTTTAAACAACATTAATTAATAAATGCATTTTTTTTATCTGTTTTTAAAGGTAAAAACTTCGATTTTTCAACGTAACCAACTCTTAATTACTCATTTTGGAAATTTTTTGATAAAACTCGACTACTGTTATTATCATTAATAATTTTATAGTAAATTTTCAGAGAATTTCAGAGACATTTTTGTGCCCCATTGTGCTTCGGATGCATACTTCGAACTGTCCATCTCAGCTGCTGGAAAAAGTACTCATCAACTGTTTTTGGCTCGAATGATTTTTAATGTACAACAAATGTGGAGTAACTCTAGAAGAGTTTTGCAAACTTTATATTAAACTCCGATTTAAAAATGCTAATAAAATATATGAAGAAATTCATGAAAAAAAGTTAAAAACTTTCGTAGAAATCACATTTGGTGTTTGTGATCACATAGTTTGTGATCACATAATTATTCCATGTAAGATCTATAGACCTCAGTTCTATAAAATGTAGCTGCAATTCCCTAGTGTGCGAAGATAATGAAATTCTCCGCGTCCCTCACCTCCGTCCAAAGCGTTTGTTTAGTGGTAAACGGTTTTAACGTACAAAGTTTATTAGTGAGGAATATTAATAAAAATATTGATTTGGATTGAAGGAGTAAGAGTAAGTATCTGAAAAATTCACGACTGCTCTTTTTTATAAAACAGCTTCAAGCGTACAACGTATTCAACGGACCGAATCCATTTTAAATCAGGCAGGGACTTAAAATCTCTGAATCACTCGTGGGCGAAATATGTCATTTTTTAGAGAAATTAGGCGATACGTCTTTTTTTGATTTGCAAACAGAATTTTTTTAAAAAAGTTATGCGTATTTGACATTTGTGCATTGTTTTTCAAAAAACCAGATTTTTTTCTTTAAACCTCTATAACTTTCGGTCTATCTGAGATATTTTTAATTTTCTATTTGATTTTAATATCGTTCATCGTCTTACAAAATCTGCTAAAAAATTAAAACAAGGTTCAAAATTAAAAAAATGGCCCCTGTTTTTCTGAAAAAATTAAGAATGGATTTTATCAAAGAACCCACCTTTAAATTTTTTGTTAATTTTTTTTTCAACTTGTACTTGGATAATAAATATATCTTGTAAGTTTGATGCTTGCTAAATAAATTTTGTAGCCAGGAGCATTCTTTTTGTTACAAACGAATTTTCTACTTTTTTGGGAAGCAATGGTAGATACGAAAAAATGTTAAAATAAAAGTTTGCACTACTAAAAAAGTTATATGAAAAACGTCTCTTGTTCTGTTGCGGTATTTTTTATAGTTTACGAAAAGAATTCAAAAACTGCATTTTTAGGGGAAAAAAATGTATATTCCTCTAAAAACAACAACATATTTCGCCCTCGACAGATTCTGCGACGAGGTCTGGTAAGGTGTCGATCAATCCAATATTCCTGATACATTGACTAAATATTTCCATACACGTATTCATTCAATATTCTCAGATATTTTTGATACTCTTGATGTTTTTTATGTTATTCCTCAATTTCCCTTTGCGCTCTGCAAGTTGTTAAACATTCCAAATTATTTTAAATGATTAAAAAAAATTTCAAGAAATTTCAAAAGAGTTTATGTATTATTGTGTAATTACAAAATATATTTAAGTGTAGAATTTAAATGAGTTTTAATTTTTTTAAATAATTTAAAAATTAAAGTAATGTTCTTGAATCCTTTAAAATCTATTTAGTTTCTTAAAATGTATATTGATTTCTCTAAAATCTTTTGAAATATCTTTAAATATTTTTGAATTTGGTTTAAATCTTGTTTAATCACCACGGTGTATAAAAATTTTCATAGTGTGCAATTGTAAATAGTGTAGTGATTAGATTATAATATTAATAATATAATAATACAAAAGATTGATTTTTGTTGACGAAAAATCGGTTATCATTTTATGAAACTGTTCTTTATAGTTTTGAGACTTCTTCGATATAGTCTGTATTTTAGGTAGAATTTTAGATTTTATACAACTGTTTTACATTTTTCGTATCCTGCCTTTCAATAAAGATGACGTTACCTCGGCCTTTACGTTTTATAGAACTTTGTAACACATTTCGGTGCATAGTTCAACGCAATGTAAAACCAAGGCGATTTTAACTTTTATTAAACTACCTATCGTATCCTCTAATAGTGGTTGGACTATTATAGACTACACAGTAGTCAAACCACTATTGACCACTTGTTTGACCCCTGAAGACGTTGTTTTGGAGGCGATTATCCTAAAATATCCTAGATAGCTAAGTTCAGCTTCAGATAACTGCCTCAGGCACAATCCCTATCTTCAGGTGGTTATGATTGGCTAGAGTATAAAAGTAAATTAATTATATAACCCTTACCTTCTTTTACTGCAATAAAAAAATTCTATTGGGAAAATATGCTCTCTTGAGTATTGACGTGATCTTGATGTGCCCTAAATTATATTTACGGTTATAAATTATATTTATAACAATAAGTTATGTTTATAACTATAAATTATATTTATATTTATAAATTTAATTTAGGGAATATCCATACTTCTTTCTTTGGTCGCCGCGGCATTCTAATCTCACCTGTAAAAATAGTTAAAAATCTAAGTCGCACAGCAATAAAAAAGTGTTGACGTGCTTCTTGCGTCACCAATCGCATGGGTTATATCTTGTTGTTTGATCTCTCTTGCAGTTTTTTACGTGTTGAGTGCGAAGCAATCCATACGATAATCCATCCCACGACTATAAACAATAAAACTAAAATGTATTGCTTTGTAAGTATTATGACAATTAGTAGAACTCTTTACCTATGCTTGGTACGCAGTTGTGCTTTATGGAATGAAAACTGACGGTGTTATTTCATTTAGTATGAAAAAAGCTTACAATATTTTTGAACCCACTTTTATAAAATTAGTTATAAAAAATAGTTTTGCTGTTAAATGCATTTTACAGTACAACTCTTATAGAGTGTAATTTGGTTTATATCCTATCTGCTAAAGGTGTAGAAATACCTCGCAAAGAAAGGTAATGTTTTCATGACAGATAACTTCTTGTAAAAACTAATATTTATTTTGGACTAAAGTTATGCACATTCTTTAAGAGTGGCCGGGCGCATATTTTCTGAAAGTTAAAAACTTTCTGCTCAATTATTTCAAAAATAATCAGGGATTCGAAAGAAAGTAAGGAGCATTTTCTAATGTTTACCAATTATTTCTGTAAATGCAATATAATTTACCTGAAAACTGTGCCAAGTATGAAAAATTACTGAAAAATAATGCACTGACGGAGGCAAAATGTCAAAATTTCCTTTCTTTGAAGCATTATGTCGAAAGATTAGCAATTAAAGTAAAATTTCCCTTAATTTCGTTCGAATCCCTGAAAATAATAAAATAAATGCGATTTCAGACTTTTTTTGTTGTTCTCCAGTTAAACAAATAAATGACTCTTAACGTGTAATTAATTAGTTAAGTTAGCTGCTCTATTTTCGTTAAAGAAGCTAACTTATACATGTTGAAATTGTTGCCTTTTTCCCCTTGTCATGCAGTATACTATTTCCTGAGGACTGTCTCACGTAGGATTAATTTGAAGTCGTTCGAACAGAATAAACGAATTTGTGTGCATCCAAACGATTTTTATGAATTCTGATTTTGACCAACTGGAATCCTTTTGCGGAATCAGGAGCTCCGAACGCTCTACAGTCACAGCGTTGCGGAGCGTTAGACCCATGAATTCGTACAGAGTTCCACCAAGTTTGACGAATCCGAATGAATCCAAGCAGTGACTGCGAAGGGCGGAGTCGTACAATGCGTATGACGTACGAGTGACGCACTTATAAGTTTAAATATCTCCTTTTTTCTAATGATTTATAATCAATAGAAACTATTTGAAGAAAATTTATAAATGGTTTTATGTTAAAGTGACAAGAGGAGTACTGAGGATGAAAATTGATATTAAAATTGACTAATTAGTGCAATAATGAACTCAAATGCAAGTCAAATGCGTAACCATTGCAAGGCGGCAGTGCTCGGCGCAGCATATTACAATGTCGTCAATACTCCACAATGACCCAGTCAAGTTTTTTGGCAAGAATTTTCAAATCGTTTAAATAAAATCTTTAAAAAAACTCATTATAGAACTTTCTCACCAGCTATTCGGATGAAAACGAGAAGAACCACAGGGAAAAGTAACTTATAATTGTAATTATTATAAACTATTTTTTGCAACAATTTGGAATTTGTGGTTTTTTTCTGTATTTATTTTTTCTTTGTCATCTGAATTCACGTAAATTCTTAGAAAAATGATGTGGGTTTGATTATATTTGCTAAAATAATTATAAAAATTTGGCCTAGAAAATAATTATCATTTCCCAGAATATCTGAGGTATCGGTATTTTATATGATTCTCAGGAATCACAGTTTGAAAAAAAACACTAATTTAAATATGCCGTTTAAAAATGTCTTGTAACAAATTTTTGTATTAACTTTTTATACAAATATTGATTGCAAATCTTTCTTACAAAAACTTGAAGCAGTTATAGTGAAAAAATTATTTTCCAGGCCAAAGTGCCAAAAATGTGAATTTATTTATTTACGTTGCTTACAAGATTAACACGTGTTTGTTATTTATAGTAAGATATATAATTCTAACTATTTTAATTTTGAGAATATCTGCATCAATTTATATGATGGAGGAAAATCTGTAATTTAAAAACTCAATATTCCAAAATTTTCTACAAAAAATGTTTACAACAATTACAATTCTTGATGTTTCATAGAAATTATTACTGACGATTACTCTCACAATAATTTAAAGTATTTCCAGATAAGGGCAATTTTTTAAAACAAAAATTACAATATTTTTGAAATACATCACAATTTCATGATATTTGAAATTAAATGATTTTTAAATGTAAATTTTACTTAGAGATGGTGACTTCAAATCTCTCTCCAAAAAATATAAAGCAGCTTTATTACAAAAGAATAAAAATATCGAAGCAATCAGTTTTTACAGTTTCACAAATGTTTCAAGTTGTTTTGAGACTTTGTATTTGAACAATTATTCACAAATTACATTGGTAGCCATTTCACGTCATTTTTTACTGGCAATTTTTTACATTAAACATTTTTGTATCATCGTATTGTTGAATTAAAAGTGTTTTTGTATTTAATTGTAAAATACTTTGCTACTTTCGACACATTATTACTTTGATTTCATTAATCGTTTCGAAAATTTTACATTCATACTTTTGTTTGTCGAGTAAAAAAGATGATTTTTTAAATCGTACAATCCTTAAAATTTAATTAAAATAACGCTTTTATTTCTAAATGATTATCTTGAAAAGCTGTGAAAAAAGTAGTAATAAAGTGATTTTATACTCGGTTATCTTATCTTACGTTATCTTCGCTAAAAATACGTCATACATGCTGGATCACGAAGCTTTAGAGCTAATTGATCACTGATTTATTATTTATCGGTATTAAAAGAACTACAAATTAAATAATGAAATAAAACAGCAGTATAGGCGAGAAATAACAACCAAGTTTTTTGTGTGTGATGATCAGCTGAAAAACCATGCATACTGCGCAGGTCCGTGATTTGCCCAATCGCACGGTCGCTGCGGCGACTCCGCTCGTTTTCTCTGCGAATTCTACCATGAATCGTAATGATTTCCTGTGGTTCCATTGAGGTCCTTATAGAATCCTGCCAATAGTTAAAGAGTTCTAACAAAAACCGTCTGGCGCGTACAAATTTTTCGTTTGTTCAAACGATTTTACGAATTCGTGCCTCCACTGACAATGTACTGCTTTGGTTTTTAGTCAGCCTCAACCTACAGACTGAGCTTAACTCTGATATTTTGTTCCATAAAACTTTAATCGCAATGTACGTAAAAGTATTCTTTATTGCGGTCTATTAGATATTAATAATAATTTTTAACAGATAGTCTTTTGTTTTATAATGGATTTGACTAAAAACTACTTTTTAGTAGCTAGTCTTGACAATACTTTATTTTTGGGTAAAAACTCCTACTTATTTAAACAGTTTTAATGAAAAATTGTACAATTTAAATATTTAGTAACACATAGATACCCAAAATATACAAACAATTTTATAAGCAAATTAACGATTTGGTTAATTTTTAACGAGTAAACGTTTTCAACAGTATAATCTAATTAATTATTATGTAATTGAAAGGTTGCAATACACAACTAGATAACCAAGTTTTTTGGCGAAAATGGATACCTTTGCGTTAAAAAGATTGGTTCAAAATCTTATTTTTAATATACATAACAAGATTTGTAATTCAAAACCAGATAACTGACTCTCTGTACTAGTTTCTAATCTACTTTTTTAAATTGTTTAACCTCTTACCTTTTTTAAAAACTTTTATTGACCATATTCTTCTTGCCGAAAATTTTAAAATACAGTAAAATAATAAAATACTTATTTTTTCAAAGGAAAAACTCTTAAACAAAACTTTATGCAATTTTTTAGCTAAAAAGTGACATTACATTTTTAACATAAAGTCTCAAATCTTCATTATCTACAAAAACCACTTTTATCAGGTTTTATATTTTTATTTTCAAAAATGTTCAAACCCCAATTACATTTAAACTAGACGTGTGCATTGAGTCTGATCGAATGTGATATTTTCGATCCGATCTGCGTTCATTTTCGGATCGGTTAATTCGATTCGATCGACCCACTGATCAAATATCGAATATTCAACAATCGATCCGTGACCCGGTTGGATGAAATATTTCGATCCGTGTTGCGACCGGATCAAATTTTTCGATTCGATCGGCGCGTCGATCGAATATTTCGATTCGATCGGCCCGTCGATCAAATGTCGAATATTCGACATGTGTTGCGATCGGATCGAATGTCGAAAATCCGACATTTCGATCCGTGCCCCGGTCGGATCGAATATTTCGATTCGATGGGCCCGTCGATCGAATGTCGAATATTCGACATTCGATCCGTGTTGAGATCGGATCGAATGTCGAAAATCCGACATTCGATCCGTGGCACGATCATTGTCCATCAATAAGCAGAAAACAGTCATTAGTTCCCATAAATAAATTAATATAAATATTTATTGTATTCTAAAAATTATCATAATAAACAAAAAAATATTTAT
>JAAAKG020184458.1:0-25508 GCA_010014905.2 Druon quercuslanigerum
AAGGTGGATATCCTTTGATAATAGTTATTATAAATATTAATATATTTAAAAATAATAATAATTTGAAATAAATACTATATTAATATATTCTTAGAGACTCTATTACAACTTTAAAATACAATATTAAAAAAGCTAGGACATAGAAAAAATTTTATTTAAAAAACGGTTCCGGAGGACCATGTAATGATTTCTTTGAACGTTGTTGCAATGTTTCCGGCTATCCCCTTTAAATTAGTTTAACAGGCCATTTTAATTAGACGGGACAGTAATAAAACACCTACTTTACTATGAAAAAAATGTTATCAAAGGGAAAACTCTTATTATGAACTCAACTTATTTTTAATCTAATTAATTTTTTTATAGGCAAAAGTTTGGCAATCCCATTGGTTCAATTATTTATCCGATTTTAGTAGAAATAGTTATCAAATATTTAAAAGTATTTACTTTCAAAAAGTTAGATTTTGCTTTGCCTTTTAACTTTCGGTTGTTTAATGATACCTTATTATAATATTTTCTTATAGCATAATTTTAGATACGTGAAGACGTTTTTAGCAGTTTTCATCCAAAACTGTAATTTATCCATGAAATAGAAAAAAATAAAATCAGTTTTTTGGAAATAGAAGTAATTAAAGGTCAGAATGGTAATATTATAACCAATTAGTAAAGCACAAGTTTGTATATGCAGTTAGAATTTTGAATTTATTTTTTGCCCAAACTTTGCAAAACAAAGTTGAAGTAATCAAAAACTTAGTTGATAGAGTTCTCGGTTAACCGCATTTTTCCGTCTACAAAGGAAATTTTGAACATTGTTAGCAATATCCTTTTTCTATATCATTACCCGTAAAAGTTAATTGAGAAACATATTAAAATTGGAATTTAAAAAATTACAAATATAACAGTTTAATCTTTAAAATTGAAGAAAT
Organism: Druon quercuslanigerum; assembly: GCA_010014905.2. Lineage (NCBI taxonomy): Eukaryota > Metazoa > Arthropoda > Insecta > Hymenoptera > Cynipidae > Druon > Druon quercuslanigerum. Next base: position 924 of record JAAAKG020184458.1, read on the forward strand.
TTAAATTAGATTAAAATGTAAAGCAAAAATCCTACTGAACGTCTAATCATCAAATTAATGCAAATTGCTGCTAAAAACAATAACCTGACGACCAAATTTTGACCACACCGAACAATCAAACAAAAAAAAATACTTTTTCTAATTGCAATCTGAAAAAAATGTTGTTAAAAACAAAAATTTCAGACAAGAATAAAAAAGAGGAAAGAAAAATAAGAAGGCAACCAACCACATCCGCTTTCTTCTCTTTTTCTTTCTTTTGTCTTTTTTATTATTAATATTATCAAATCACAAGAAAAAGAACATTGAAAATAAAAATAAAATATAAAAAAATGAAAAGTATAAAATGACATTACCAACGTTTCGGCACTCAAACAGCACCCTTATCAAGGTAAGGAAAATATAAACAGTAGAGCAAGAGGACAGGTGTTCTCTCTTTGATACAAGATTCATGGAACCTCGCCGTTAAATTTAAGTAATTATATTAGCATCACTTTTGTTTAATTCATAAAAATCAGTTTTTAAATTGATAGACAACTCTTTTTGTTATTTAATATAAAGCATTTCCATGAATTCTCTTTTTCTCTCATTCTCTTACTATGCAAAATTTTCACATTATCCTCATCAAACTCTTGGTAAACATCAACAAATTCCCCTGCATCTTGTGCTTCTCTATCGTAGTATTAAGAAGTCTGCCAGTCTGCCCCACATAATTCATCTTACAAATCTTGAAAGTGATCTTGTAAACAAAACCATCCCTCTTAAACTTCTCCAAAGAATTATTACAAGAATTAATCATGGAATCCATTTTAAGTAAGTTCAATAATTCTAGAAATTTGACCAAAAACCTGAAGAACAAAAGTATTAAATGAAGTATATTCTTTTAACTCTGTTTGATTTTCTGCAAGCAATACATTACTTTGTTTGTTTTGGATTTGTTGAATTCTAATTGCAATGTGTTTCTCAATTAACTTTTGTGGTTAACAATTCAGAAAAAGGATATTCCTAACGATATTTAGATTTCTTGTGTGAAAAGAAAAATGGGACAAACCTAGATGTCTGCAAACCAAATTCTTAATTACTGCAATTCTGTTTTAAAAAGGATAGGCAGAAAAAAATTTGAATTCCTGGCTGCATATGTACTTTTCCTATACCATTTGGTAAAAATACTACCGTTCCAACCCAAAATCACTTGTATGTCCAAAAAAGTGATTCTATTATTCTGCTGTATTTCATGAGTAAATTGAAGTTTTGGATGAAAACTATTAAAAGCATCAATGACCACATGTAACTTTTCCATAAGAACACACAATAAGGTATCGTCAACATACTGAAAATAAAAATGCAAAACAAAATCTAATTTGTTAAAAGCAAAAACTTCCAAATCTTCCATTATCATTTCAGCTAAAATCGGAGAAATGACTGAACCTATGGGAGTACCAAATCTCTGTCTATGAAAAGATCCATTAAATCTGAAATAAGTTGAGTTCATGATAAAATCTATCCCTGCAGCAGGATGTTTTTGAGATAATCGAGAACGTGTTTTTATATTAACGCATTTATTAAAGATCGCCAGCTTAACTAAATCAAGGGGTATACTCGAAAGCATTGCAACAACATCCAAAGAAATCATTACATAATCATTCGGAGCCGTTTTTTAAATAATACATTTTCGCAATTCCCAGCTATTTATTACAATATATTTAGAAATTGTGATAGAGCCTTTGAGATTCAAATTAAAATGTTGTTCTAAAAATTTAGTGCGAGTAATAATAGTTGAAATAACCATTTTTAAGGGATAACCATATTTGTGAATCTTTCTTAAACCATAACATCTAGCAAGAACTGTATCTTCAGTATTAATATCAGCCCATCGAATATCCTTTTCCAGAAGTCCCTTCTTTCTCCTGTTGTCAAGCATCTTAAAAGCGTTTTTTTTTAACTTTTTCAACGGATTCTTATTCAATAATTTAAAATGATCATTATTACGAAGCAAATTCTTTATATCTCTAACATAATCTGATTTTTTCATACAAACAGTAATACTGCCTTTATCAGCACTCATGCAAGCTATATCAAGATTGTTACCAAGAAATTCTTACGTCATCATGAAACCCTCAGAAATCTTACGATCCATGCTACTAATATGCAAACGTTTTTTATCAACAAAGCTCTTTGACAGGTGTAGCACCTTGTTTCGGAAATTCTGCTAATCGAAAATAAGAATTTTGTGTATATTTGTAGTAGTATTTTTAGCATAATTTGTGATGGATAAAATAATCTCTTCTAAATTAGGTTACACCAGATATCAACAAATTCGGTCTTAAAGATGGTGAATTATTATTGTTCGAAACGTTTTCTCCGAATTGTCTTAAAACCAAGCATTCTACTAGCACTTCACCGAAACATCGAAATTAAAGTTCTTAACACAGACAACTTTTTTAGTAGATAGTGTTTTAATGTCTATACTTTTAAAATAAGTATAATCTTAATTTTACAATTTAAATAATCTAGATTTATAATGTTATGAATATATTATAGGTTATAATAAGAAGGGCTCACAGAAAGATAGTAAATAAAAGTATGAAACTCAATGATAAACGCTACCAATATTAGAAGAACAGATCCATATTGTATATTGAAATGTTAAGACTATGAAAAAATAATAGAAATAAAAGGAAAGTGCATTATGCTGTTTACACATAAGTTATGAGCACCAAAGAGTGGAACGAATGGTGATGTTTTTGAGAAGATATCATCGTCCAGATAAGTGACGATCAAAATTATGCATGTAGAACAAGAGTCTTGCTTTTACATTATAAAACGACTAAGCATAGCCTTGATTATCAGATCCACTGCATTCATTTATATAACATTAGCTTCATCTGCCCTCGATGGTATAAATGAAAATGGCTGAGCAAATAAATCATTACGTTATGAGAAATAAAGGATGTTGCACTGCAAAAAAGCACATGATATCCATTATAAAATAAAAATCATTTCTTTAAAACGATGATGACACTTTCACTATACTTTCGTTGGATCGTAACTTTTAATTCTCGTTAAATACGAACGGTATACCTTACTATTCGGTAATCGATTCCAAAAGATCGATATTCTTATGCATCAACTTGCTTACAATCAGAAATGATATTTAAAACATTTATCACGTCATCATCAATATCTCAGATCAGGTTCTAAATACGAAGGTTGAAATAAGCACCCGTTACAATGTGCTTGTTTTAGTTCATACAATTTTTCATAAGAAAGTAGATTTTATTTCGATTTTTACTTGACGATTACTCAAAAATATTTTCTGATTAGACGTTGAGGACCTACTGGAGTTTTATTCACTTCTTTCGCGGTCAATGGGGTAAGTATGCCTTTTTCTATGCCTATTTTCATCCGCTTGTACTCTCTATTATTGTAAATATGAATTGTAGCAAGAACATTCGTACTCTCAAATATTGCAAAGATGTCATCATCTGATGTTGATATAACAATTAGTTCATGGGTTGGTATAGGCACGTAAGCACATGGTCCTCTTAATTCAATTTGTGTGTTGGCAGGAAAAGTGTATCTTCGAAGTTCGAATATACGCTGCGAATTTTTTCGGGAAATAAGCCGCATAAATTTAAGTTAATGAAGCCAATTTTCACGCCCATTAGAAGAAGGAGGACTAGTAGATGGAACCATGTATCTGGTAGGAGGAGCAGAACGCCCCTTCGAAGATGTCTTCGGACAACTGCTTCTGAAAGGAGAAGACCTGGACCTGGACCTCACAGGAGCAGACTTATCAGGAGAATCAGAAGATCTGGTAAGAAAAACACCACGTATAGATTCATCCTTAGGTAAAGACTTGGACTGTAAGCTAAACTCTGCAAAAGAAAACAGTCATACATCGTTAAACAATTTTGTAATCATATTTGTAAAGGTGTCTGGTAGAAGAAAAAGAAGGAAAGAAATCTGTTACGAGGTCTCGTAGATTAAAATAAACGTAACTTTGTTTAAAAATATGTGTTATTAAGGAAATAGTACATCAACCAAACATTAAGTAATGTGCCCTTTTAGTGAGTATCAGTTGTAAATTTTATTTTTTTATTTTAAATGCATTGAGCTGAGCTTGTTACGTTGTACAAAATTTTAAATGATGTGCTTAAAGCTCTTTCTAACTATTTTTACCAAAATTGAAGATTTCAAAGAATAAGGTTGCTTTTTTGTGGATATCAAAGCTTTCGAAAAGATGGTCAGAAGATATTGCATGCTCAGCCAGCCGTTTACATTTTCAAAGTGCCTCTAAAAAAAGTCAAATAAAGAAAATTGCACCATTCAAAAATATTTTTTAATCTTACAAAAGCGCCAAATAAATATAATGAATATTTCTGGAAATGGTTTTGTCAGTTATAAAGTATTAGGTATAAGGTAGAAAATATTACGCAAAGGCCTTTTAATATTTTTTTATATTTTTTCCGTCTTCCGTTTTTATGACTCTATTAAATTAATACATATATGAATAAATTATAATATTTTCACGAAGCAATCAGTATTTCCTTACTAATTGTTAGTCACTGCCACATCCATTGGATTATATTAATAAATTTTTACTCTCAATCAGAAAAGTCTCACTATTAATTAAGGAAATTATAATAATTAAGAATTATAATCTAATACCTGTGAAACATGAAATATTTTAATTGTAATTGACCTTTTTTTGTGAAATTTATTAACATTTTGGCAAAACGTCAATCAAACGTATTGGTATTATAGGCCAACCGACTGATTTCGATTGAATATGTCCTTTTTATCCATACATCAACTTTAAATTATTCTAGTGTACTTATTTCAACTGTAACATTTTGTTTATTCGCACAAATATCCGCAACTTTTTTTGTTTTCAAAAATAATGTATTAATATTATAGTTCAATCAATTGTTTGTTTTGTAAGACGTTTGCGATTCTAAAGTTCATGAATTCAATAAGCGACCCTGAAGACATATAACCGCTTTGCTTTCTTGGTGCTTCCATGAATGTTCCAACTTTCATCATTTTTTTAAGGATAGGAACGAAATGTGACCTGACCAACTAAAACCAAATACGGATTTGGATTTAGCGACGCAAAAAACATATAGAAATGATTATCTTGTCTGGTAGACGAGATAAATATCAAAGAAGCTAACGTAAATTAAGGGATTCTTAAGAATTCTATTAAATTCCGAAGGCTTTTAAAAGCACTTTAATGATTTAAGGCGATTTCTGAAGAATGAAAATATTCCAAATGATTTTCAAGGATTTGAAAGAATTTCCATGGATTAATATTAGGATATATTGCGTTTTAAATCAGTCGAATTGTTATTTAAGGAATTCTAAAAAACGTTTGTAAATTTAAGATATATTATTATATTATCATATTTACCAATAAAATTTATAATTTACCAATTTTTTAACCGACAATAATAGGACCAGAGTGTAAAGGATCGCTATTTTTCTAAAACAAAAATTTCGTAACTGTACTAATAAAGAATTTGCTAACTTCGCAATTAAAGGTTATTGCGGTGCTTCATTATATTCTTAAATATAATGATTATTCCTTATCTTCTCATACTAATCACATTTGACTCTAGTTCTTCGCTTACAGATATTATGTTTCCTTCCTTTCATTCCGTCTAAGATTTGATTTCTCATCAAGAAGGTCAAGCCACTAAGGAATTCTTGCGGATTAGCACCTCTGGAGTTTGGTGTATAGGATCCTGAAGAACTTCTTGTTTATGAACCACCATCTCAATTTACTTTGTAAATTAAAGGCTAGGTTTTATACTTGAATTTTTAAGGATAATGTACAGTTTCATTCCCTAAATTTCTGCGCAGAAACTGTCAAGATAACCTTACAGGTTTGTATACAGAAACATGCTCCATTCTGTGGGGTTTCTGTACAAAAATTTTTACCTGGATATTGATGTATTTGTTAATGTGCCACCTTACTTCTAGGTTTTATCATATCAATGAATAATAAGAAAGTGGATATGGAACAAACCTTCATAGAGCGAATATCTAGAAAAATGCATCGACTTTAGTTTTCTTTTTTCGCCCCAGAATTTGGAATGGATGTCAGGTGATCAACTCTCTAATGAAAATAGACGGTATACCCTTTGCGTCAAGTACCAATAACAGTCGTATACCAATAACACATATGTGAGCAAAATGGGGGTATCGGTGATAGACTATGTGATCATGAAAATGCATGGGTACTAACAGCCATTAAGTTTGTCGATAAAAGTGGAGGGTAACGGATGACATAGTGGACAAAAAGGGTCGTTAGGCGAAAGGAAAAACTATACGAGGGAGTAGATAGAGAAGTATTAGGAGCAGTTAGGGAAGATATGCTTTGAAGGGGAGTAAGTGGATGTGATATGGGAGGATTTCGAAGAGAAAGTGGAAAGACGTGTGCTAAGACAAAAAGGGACGTGTGGAAGAAAACAAATATGCTTAGGAAGCGCAGAGTAAGGATAAGCGAAAAGATAGGGAGTAAGGAATGTATATTTTTTGTAAAGAATAGCTTCAGATCCTAGATTCACGGAAGAGGGATAATGTGAGTGAAATAACGAGGGAGGCAGTTGCGGACGAATTGACAGACGTGGAGATAGAGAAACAGGCAAGGAAGTTAAGAAAGTTAAAGGCAGCAGGGCTGCACGGGGTAGCGAACGAAGCGTAGCTGTTTATTAAACACTAGGTTAGGGAGAGGCTTAAGATGGTAGTGAAGAAATTATGAAGGGTTGAGGCATTCTCAGAAGGGTTGAGAGAGCAGTTAATAGTAGGAGGAGAGGCACAAAAATTAGAGAGGAATTACGCAGGCGGGCTTTCTGTTTGGTGCGATCACTATCGGCAATATTCACGTTCTGCAGCATGCGTTTCTTAGGAAAGTAACACGAAAGGGGCGAAGAGTGATCATTGTTCTTTGGATGACAAAGGCACGTTTCCTGCAGTGTATAAAGTGATGTAGTGGGAGTCAATGGTTAAGGCAAGAGCCTCCGCTTCGCCCAACGATTTTTGCGATTTTATTCGCAGCTATGTACAGTAAGCTAGCGGCCTGACTGGTAGGATAAATAACACGTTTATTCCACAAAACTGCTACGACCCACGTAGCTGACCAATCTCTCTAGCAATCACCCCAAGTGAAGATCCTCATAAAGTCATCATGTGAGGTTCCCCACTTGGGTCTTAAAGGGTTAGATTCAGGATATTTCTGTAAAAAATGAAAGTGTAAGCAAGTCAATTTTTAAGGCCAACCTGCTAAAAAATAAACTTTTATCTACATACAAGAGTGATATGAAACATTTGAACAAAAATTCGGCTATCATCATAAACCCTAAAGATCTATTAGCTTTTCTAAAAATATTATTAATATGTACGTGAAGTTGTTAAGCAGCTTCAACATATAGTCCAGGATTATGAAAAAATTTTCCTTTCTCTAAGTTACATCCATCAATGGTATAGTCAAAGCTTATGGTTTGAGATATCAGATTAAACTGCATTACTTTGTTTTCATAAGCATTGAGACATAACAAGTTGTTATCACACCAATTAACTAAAATATCTAGATTTTTTTAATTTAACGCAGTCCTTTTACGCATTTCCAGGAAGAAACAGTTTCGCATCATTATCTTAGAACAAGATACTATATGGTATTATCCAGTTAAATAAGATGTAAACAGTTTTATCATTCACACCAATGCAACAAATTCTTTCTGATAAAAATCTAATGCTAATCCAAACAGAAGTCTTTGACATGCTTGCGTATATGACGTCTACCTGATATTTACTGACTAGGGAGCTATCACTTATTTTTACACAAGATACTCAGCTTGAGACAGTTGATCTCCCTGTAAAAATTCGTAATTTGATGTTGATAATATAAGTGATATATATGTTTTCAGAATATCGAACAAGAACATCTGCAGAACTTTGAAAAAGTTGTATAGTATGGCAATCATGCTATAGCTAAAACTTTCGTAATGACCATCGGAGAATGCGAGAAAAGAATATTCGCTGCGCGATCCTTTATCGGTAATCAATCGGACCTAATGATAGGGCCATTAATTTCATAAGTAAAGCAGGAAAAACAGTTAACAAAATAATAATTTTCTGATATGATGGTTGTATTACAAATGCAATAAAAGGCAGAGGAACAGAAAATGAAACATTACGTCATTTGTATCATTCAATACACATATTTTATAATAATAAATTATAATATTTACTTTTTCAACAAGAAATTTCTGTCTAGCAATGTTTGCATGATTATTTATTTTGGAACGATTATTCGACGACGAAAATCTATGTCACAATATTCAAATATATTTTCTCAAAAGAATGGAAAATAACACCAACTGACTTGTTATATTAATAATTATGTTTTGGTTGAATAATATAATATTATAATAAGCATGAAGGAAGATAGTTAGAAATCTAATTTTGATTTGTGAGCTTTTTTGTTTTTTGATTCTTATGACTTAAATGTTTCATAAGAAATTATATATTATTTCGTTTTAAGGACATTAGTTTTTCATTTGTTTAATGAATTAGTCGCGCATGAATGATGGCAGTTTACCCGGAATTCTTTTTATTCGAAAATGTTTCCTGATTTTATGATGAATCCCTACTGGAATTTCATCCATTTCTTCTGGAGTCAATTCGGTGAACTTTCCGCTTTCTATGTTTATTTTTGTCCGTTTTATATATCCGCCGAAGTAGCAATAGATTCCAGTAAGAATATCAGTACTCTCTAATATCGCAAAGACTTCACCATTGGATGTGGATAAAACAATTTGTTCTTGGGTTGGCACAGCCTGATAGGTGTTGCGTACTGCTCTTAACATCAGTCGTCTACTATCAGGAAAAGTATATCTTCGAAATTCGAATATTACGTGCGGCCTTCTTCTGCAAGTAAGCCGAATAAATGGAAGTTGATCGAGATCATGTCCAGGTCCGTTATTGGAAGGAAGCTTGGTGGGGGGATTCATGCACCTGGTAGGAAGTGGAGGCCATAAACGAGAAGAATTGTCGCCAGAAAAATTACCGGCACGAGGCGGATCAGAAGTTTTGGAACTAGAAACATCACTAACAGGGTATCCATTAGGCGAAGGTTCTGAATGTGAACTGAACACTGCGACAAGAAACAGAGGATTACATTTTTCTAATGCATGTCAGGCAAGGTAGAAAGAAAGTTCAGGAATTTTTTTTTCGTATTTTGAAGTCAGTTACGCTTATTAAAGCAAGCAGGCATGTAAAAATATGTAAAAGATCAATGAATTATGAGAATGCTATTCTAGAAAAATGAACCGTCGATAAAAATCTCACGTGACAATTTTCAAATCCATTTTCACCACGGATTGAGAAATAGACCAAATGACTTTGTATAAATCATTATGATTTTAGTTCCAGGAATTATGTGAATTTTAATTACCGTTAGTTTCTATTTTTTAAACCGGTGTTTTCCCTATCAATAATCTGTGATGATGAGGTCACGATTGGCTTCGAAAAATATTGGTCTCCAATAGCATAAAAAATATAAAGTAAGAATAAGGAAATAGAGGGTGGCTTGCGTTGAATTCCCTTTTGCTTCCTTATGTTTTTGGATGCTGCATATTAGTTTATAATAAGCAGTTCACGAGATAGTTTGAAATTCCATTATTTATTTATGAGATTTTTGTTTTCTGATTTTGATGAATTAAATGTTTCATGATTAAGCATATATTATTTCGCTGTGAAAAAAATAGGTAACATTTTAAAAAAAATTAATAGTATGCCATGAAGTGCAGCTTACCCGGGGTTTTCTTTACTAGAAAATTTTTTTTGATTTTATTCCGAATCCCTACAGGAATTTCGTCCACTTCTTCAGGGGTCAATTCTGCACACGCTCCGCTTTCTATGTTTATTTTTGCCCGTCTTATACAACTTTTGCTATTGAAATAGATGCCAGCAAGAGTATCAGGATTCTCCAATATAGCAAAGACTTCACCATTGGCTGATGATAAAACGATTTGTTCTTGGATTGGAAGAGCCCCATAGATATTATGTCCTTGTCTCAACATCAGTCGCTTATTGTCTGGAAAAGTGTATCTTCGAAGTTCAAATATCTGGTGCGGATTGTTTCTGCTAATAAGCGAAATAAATGGAAGTTGTTCAAGGTCATGTTTAGGTCCGCGATTAGAAGGAAGCTTGGTGGGTGGATTCATGCATCTGGTAGCAAGCGGAGGGCGTAAAGGAGAAAAAGACCTGTCAGTAGAAAACTGTCCGGTATGAGGAGACAGGGACCTGGACCTCACAGGAGAAGGAGACCTCTGAGGCAAATCAGAATTTTCGGTACGAGAAACAACACTTATATGGTCGCCATTGGATGTAGGTCCGGACTGTGAACTTAAGACTGCAACAAGAAACAGAGGATTACATTTTTTTAAAGCATGTGATGCTAGATTGAAAGTGGGTTCAGGACAATTTTTTCGTATTTCGAAATCAGTTTAAGGATCAACGTAATTTAAAATTTAAAATGTTGTGGTAGTTCCAAACTAAACTTTAAGCCCTTGCAAAAGTTTCATATAGAAATTATAGGCTATCCATAAATTACAGTGAGAAGGAAAAAAAAGTCTTTTTAAACAAGTTGGTGTGACTAGCGCTACACGGATAAGAAAGCCTGATCTATTTTTTATGAATGAGGTTACATTGCAAGATTGGCGTGGTAGAATGATGATTCATCTATCAGCACTATTATATAGAAGGAAACATATAGAAGGAAACAAGAACAAAATCTGGCACTATCAACAAGTCCTCACGTTGAAAATAAATTTTAGTTTGCATCGTGACTTTAAACTATTTACCTTGTATAATTCGGTATGATTTCAATAATATTAATTAAGAAGGTTTACGTATTTAATTTAATCTTGCTTAAAAATAAAAAAAGCTTTCTTTTGTATTTAAAATTTTTCCAATATTTTAAGATCTTATTTGTTTGAGAGTTTTTAGTAGATTATAAGGAACTTAAAAGTAATTTATAAGAAACCAATGCAATCTCAAAATATTCTGCAACGTTGAAATTATTTATTAGGCTTCATATGATTTCTAAGATTTTACATGCTTTTGAACCATTGCCTGTCATATCACATTAAATTAAAGATATACTGTCTTATTGTATTTACCAATATAATTTAGAGTAACCACCAATAATAGGACCAGCGTATGAAGGAGCCTCATTTTCCTTGCGGAAAATCTGCTAACTATATTAATAAAAAACTTGGTTACTACGCAATTAAAGTTTATTCTGGTGCTTTAATATCTTGTGAAATATAATAGATATTCCTTATCTTATCTTACTGATTACACATGCCTGGAGCTTTTGCTTTTGAAATATTTAAACTTAAATGTAGTCCATAAAGTAGAGAACGAAAGTTATATCAATCCATGCCGTAAATTTCACAAAAAAGCTAAAGACTTTGAGTGGTGTAAAATTAAGAACTGTCGCCCAATATTTCGCAAGATGCAATCTGTCTTGAAGATAAAAAAAGATTCTCATGCACAGGAACACAGCCTATGTGTAAATATTAAACACATTTTCAATAATTTAAATGTTTAATTAATGGTATATTCTCTTTAATGAGGTATATATTATAACCGTCAAATTTTCGATTATAGTTAGTTTTAGAAGCATTTAATTATTGCTACATAGTGAATTTTGAAGTCATTATTTTTCATAGATTTGGCAAGCGAAAAAACCTGAAGGCTAAGTTAGTTTTTCCAAAGTTCAATAAAATTATCAAAACTTTTTCTTCACTTTTTTCTTTCGAAAAGTCGAAGGCCTTAAATTTTGCCTGTTTTCACTTTTATTCAAGTTAAAGTGCATTAGTCCACTTTGAAACTATTATCGATATGTTTAATACGACATTGTGTCTCAAAATATGAACTTTAGAATAGTTTTGAATAAATTCATGGAATTCACAAAATTCAAGTTGTTATCTTATTAATCCATTTAATTTTAATTAACGAATTAAAAAAAATAGCAAAGACTATTATTATCGATACAATGGATTGCCATTTTTTCTGTGGTAGCAAAATTGTCAGGTGTGCATAATTATAGTGTAAAATATATTATGTATTTCTTATCTCAATAATTATATATTATGCGGGCTTGTCATTGTGAGCTAGTTTAATATCATGGGTAAGTATCTAACAATCATTATCTTCGAGGGAGAAGGTCTGCATCGCGGAGCTTTGAAGGTGCATGGGTTATTGTTCAAAGTTTATTATGTTGTTGGGACAGACTTCACCAAAGACTTGCAAAGAATGTTGAGCAATCTGCATACAAATATGAAGGAAATGTACTTCAAAATTAACGTAAATGATTAAAAAACTATGGCGTCTAAAGGAAAAAGTAATAATTTAATATGCAATATTGTCTTAAATGCTAAGTTATGATAAGTAATGTACGATAGCGAGATATGAACATACCAAGAAAAGTTTCTAAAAGTAAAATGGTGTACGTTAAAACACTAATGGGAAAAGTTCGTGACGTAAGAATCTTCAAAGAATTTTGTTCAGATCATACATTTTTGACACGAATGAAAGAAATTTGTTTTACCAAGGAGACGTAAAAAATATCTATCGATGATTATATCCAATATGTTTCTTAAATCTGTTGGATTGAGATCGCAGGCTAAGGGATTTATTTTTTTCTGCCAAGGCAGCGATATGGGCACCTTAGGTAGTAGTACCTGTAGGCGATAGCAACTGCCGAGCGTGCAATCAAGAGCTAGAAAGACTTGGACATGTTCTTAATCTTATACAAACCATCGTCGGCATTTCTATTTTGTTGATCTACTGCCCGTCTTGCCATACGCCCAGAGTGAACAGCAATTCGTTGTATAGAATGATCATCGTAAGATCTAGTGGAATTTCTCGTTTTCCTCCACTTAACGTATCAGTGCTACAAAGCCCGATATTGTCCTCCTACATCTCAAGTCCAAGATAATTTATGTGGTTGAATTCTCGACACCAGCTGATGGTAATATCAAGGCTCTGAAAAAAGTATCTTGATGTGTAACTTTTACCTCCAAATATGCCGACTGCCGCGTAAGGTCATCCACGGCGAGAGACCGCACTATAAGAATTAGTGTTGTACAAAGTATCTTCTGTGAGTTTCCCGTTCTTGCTTACCTGCTAGGATATAAGGAACAGGAGTGGAAGTCATACATGTTCTAATGATTCAGGATTTAATAATTAAGTATTTTAGTAATTAGTAATTGAAATTAGTAAGGCGAGCACCTCTCACAATAAATAAACGTTAAAGTTTACAGGTTTCCTGGTAAGGAATTCTTAGTAATATCTTTCTTTCACAAAGTCTAGATTAGCAAGAAAGAGTTTTGTCTATAGAATAAAAAAAGACCTTTATTTCTCATCACTAAATACATCAAGTTACCTATAAAGAATTCTCTTCTCTTGGCTACATATAAAAATCCAGCTTTTTCTCTAAATTGTGTTATGTGTTCACTCTTAGGAATATAGTAAATAAATAAGATGCATGCATTGTAGGAACGCTTAAGTTTCAAATTGAGGTTATCAGGGGGATGTTTAGTCCATTAACCTGTAATGGCGGAAGGATGGCTAGTTTCTGAGAAGAGGGAGTTGTTGAGGGCCCTATAACTATTACCTTTGTTTTACCAGGGTTGAAAGCTGATCAATTTTCTACGGCCCAATAAGCCACATTATCAATGTCTTCCTATATCGAACTTAGCAATCGAGAGAGAAAGAGAGGAAGTAGGTCCCGAGATGTATAACTTAAAATTATCCGCATATTTATGGTAATTGCAGTATTTAAATTTACCTTTAAGATCAGAAATGTAGAGATTGAACAAGATAGAAGCCCGGATGAAACCGTGAGAGACGCCACTCCTGATCGTGTCCAAGTCCGATGACTCTCCCTTACTAGTAGTCACTTTCTGTGATCGATTACCTAAATAAGAAGCAAACCATTTAATGACTGTATTTAAATTTTTAAATATTTCAGCTTAAATCATAAGCGTGGATGGTCCACCATATCCAATTCCTTTGAGAAATCGAATAAGACAACGACCGCAATTTTCCTTCTATCCATAGCCAGGTTAATACCAGTAGTAACGTAAAATCAATAAGATTGTTGGAGTTTATGTGATCCGGTAATTGGTGATAAACAATACGCTCTAATAGTTAAGTTATTGCATTTAGAATGGAAATAGGGCGGAAATCTTTGGAAGAGATAGGGTTGGAAACTTTTGGAATTGGTCTAATTACCCCCATTTTCCATGAATCAGGAAATATACTAAAATGAAAGGAGGAATTGTAAATATGCAGGCGGAACGGGAAAATATGCTGAAGTGATAAACGGATCATTTTAATGAAAATTCCTTTAATCCCTATTGCATTATATTTGACCTTATTTAGTTTTTTCAAAGGAAATTTAGGAAAGATATCCGAAAAAAAGAAGTTAGTGTCATCAAAGAAGGTGGAAGAGTACTTTCAAGAGTACACGAAACTGACCCAGACAACAGAAGGGTTTCAAAGGTATTCAAGAGAGCATTAGAAGAAAAAGACGAGTATCGAGAAGTATCCTTGCGAGGGATTAACCCCAATCGCCTTAAAAGGAGCCATGCATTCTCATTTTTGTTTCTATTTTTAATCGAGTTAAAGTTCTATTGATTATAGGCCTCACGGATTTTAATTTGTACAAGGTTTCTAATCTTTCGGAATGCGGATTAAATCGCCGTATTTCTTGTTCTTTTCGCCAATATACTTTTATTATCATGTTATTTCATCAGTATTCTAATGTCAGAGGTGATCCAGGTCAAGATTTTTTTCACAAAGGGAGGAACGTGCAGAGACGCAAATTTCTCAAAATCTGAGATCAAAAATGATAAAAGTAAGGTGGACTTCAGATTATCATTCTGTTAAAAATAAATTATTTTAAATTCAAATGTGTAAGATGGTCAATGAAGAGAGATTCTTCTATGTTTGAAAGATTGCGTATTGAAGTCTGAAATGTGCTAGGAGTAAAGTTATTGGCAAATAAAAAATCGATACTAATCAGCTCATGGTTAGATAGAAAGGAAATTAAATCCTGCGAATAAGAAGAAGCCTTTCCGACGTCATCCACCATCATTAGATCTATCCGCGAACTCGATCGGTCTGTATGATGTGTAGATGTATGGGCAACTATTTACAGTCCTGATGCATGTACTCCGGACCCTAAATATTTAGTTTGGCTGGTCGTTGAGTTTAGATTAGTATCGAAGTCAAATGTAGTGATAATTCTGTTGTGGTGCTTTATATATAACACCTACTAAAGCACTATCTTCTGTGGATCTAACCTAAATAAAAAGAAACTCAGTTGATGGATGAGTTAATAATAAAGTCACTCCTACCACAGCACCCCTGAGGCTATCGTTTAGGTAAAGGCAGATTCCACCCCCTCTCCTTGCATCTCTGTCTCTACTACATAGTGTATACTTGTCAAGAACAACTGAACTGAAGGGATAGTTAGGGCTCAGACAAGTCTAAAAAACTGCTATAATGTAATAAGACTGCTAGCTAAAATAATGCTTAAATTCTTGATAATAAGGCAAGAGAGGCTGAGCATTTACGTGACAAATCGATAGAGTGTCCATTGAGATGGTCCAAGAGACCAAATTTCGTGATTCTAATGAAAACTGAGAAAAAAATCAGTAAAAATTACCAATAACATCAGAACAGTATTACATATATAAAAGAAGATGCATAGTAATAAAAAATAAGTAAGACTAAGATAATATTTACCAGATACGAGTATGTGGGTTAGAAAATACAATTATAAAGTAGAGCCGCAAACAAACCCAAATCAAAGAAAGCCTAATTGCTATTTCAGTAGTGAGAAAAGCTGAATCCTAGGGAACCCATCCTCTTTTCGGCAGAAAATCTTCCCCGCTGCAAGCCAAATGTACTTGATTTTTTTCTGTCTTCTAAGTTCGAGGGCCATTGCGTAGACCTTCCAATTGAAGAGCGTCAGTGACTCTCGAATGAAAATAAGATGTTTTTCATTCTCTGCCCAAATAATGTCAACCGACAAGAAATTCCTTTTCCTTATTCGCTGCTGGATGAAATTGTCCCTTATGCTCTGTCGACTGAATTTAGCGACGATAATTGGGGCGAGCGAAGGTTTGGATGGTATAACCCTACGAATCCGATAAGAATTTATAATATCGTTCCTAATACTTGGTACTTCTAGCGCCAAAGCAACTGAACAAAACAATATCAGAAGGTCCTCGTTTGATTTCATTGGTAATTTATGAACTTCAAGTGTTGCTTAAAGCGCAGCTTGCTCCTGATTGTTAAGGTTCATCGTGATCTGTTAAATTAACCTTAATCATGCCGATGCTTTCAGTAATATAAGAGATCTCGGTATTCATATCAACAATTGATCCTTGAATGTCAGAAATCAATTCTAGTTGTTTGTGCTCGAACTCTTTAGAAAATTTTTGAAAACTGTCCTGCGCCTGCACTACGGCAACCTTCTGTGCATTCATGTCGAAAAGGCGTATTACCTCTGCCAAAAGCACGTCCGACACGTCCGACGTCACGGACATTTAAGGACCCCTGATCGTAGTTTCTGCAGCCTGTAACTTTCCAATAATAATAAAAATAACTTTCTTAACCAACAGAAAGCAAGAGTTTGAAAACTTGCGGAGTGAAAGATGGTTTCTCTATAATATCATTCAGAGGTTACTGTTTTCACCTGCGACGCTACACTATGCTGGTAATTGTATACCTACAGCATCATTTCAGAAGATATTAAGTAAGGTATTAAAATAACTCATAAAATCCTTATCTCACCAGTTTTTAACTTAGTATGTGGCTTTGATAAAAAACGGGGTTCCCCCGAGTAAATGTTGATAACAATGTACTATTATTAATTTTAACGCATGCAGACGCTGCTTAAGTAAGGCCGCGGTAGTGGACGAGCTTCAAAATACACGATGCTCGTAATTTTATACCTTCAATTTTATTGCAAGAGGTTTCACGCGTTTTATTAAATTAACTTATGAGATCCTCATATTATCAGTCACTTGACATAGTCTGTGGCTGCAATGAGAAACCGGGTTCATCCGAGAAAAAAATAGAAAAAAAATAATACCTACCGATAATAAACCCTACCAAAGACGTTATCGCGTTAACGTAGCGGTAGGGGCTAAGCTTTACTCTCACAAGTTTAAGGACTAAGAGGAGCACAAAAAAAAATAAACACATGGAGAGGTTTCTGAAAATACATTGTGTTTGGTCGCTTGTCTAGAATCGTCGGGGCACCCCAAGAGCTACCTTAGGGGTCAGAGCACGCAAGTCGATAGTGGTGAGCAACGTGATTTACAGATTATTATCACTGGGATACCTTAAAGGGCTACTCTCCAGACAGAAAATCGGCGGCAAGTGTTGCGCTACAGAAAAACAGCTGCGCCTGCGAAAGATGTTTTGGCAGGGAGCCCCTAAGTGATCAGTTCCACAGGAATGCTGCGACAGCTCATCAATTTTTAAACCCATAATGAGAAGTTCTTGATGTGCTGCCATTTCGAACACGAAACGGGGAAGGCTACGACTTCTCTCTACAAGATGGCCTTTTGCCAAAACGTTTTATCAAAATTCCCGAAAATAAGAACAGTAATGCAAGATAAACTTAAAACAAAGAAGGGGTCAGATTATACAGGGGCACAACCTTCCGAGAAAAACCATAAATCGAACAAGATCTGAAGTAGTGACTAAGTGATATCAAGTAGATACCAGCGATAAATAGAGATGTAATTAGATGTAATTTTTAGGCAAAGGCAAGGGGAGGGCCTGCCAGCAGCGAAAAATATCGTCTCTTCGTAAGGCGTCATCCCGAGTTAGCTTACTGAGTGACTAAAAAACATTTCACTGATCAATTGAGATCCATTAGGCGGTGCTACCCAACATCCAAAGTCGAAATAGGTAACATAGAAAAAAAGGTGCAACAACAACTAGCAGCACCTGTGGAGCCTCCTTAAAATGCGCGGAAGAGTAGGTTCATATACCCGTGAAAAAAGGCGCTGTGGACGAGCAGGTGCCGCAGAGCCTGACTCAGCGTAGCAGGTCACCTGACTTCTGGTCGACAGTCCTTAGGCTTGCAGTTGCTCGCGCTTGTCCTTGTTCCTGCTAAAGTCATTAAAGAACTTGATAAGGGAAGATAGAAAAGGCAAGACCCAAAAGAAATTTTTCGTGCATCTGTTTTCGAAGTAACTTATATCCTAAAGAGGACAAAGAACTCAAAAGCGCCAGGTTTGGGTAAGGTGCTCTGCATTTGGTACAAATATCTGGAGTTTTTGCACCCCGCTCTTTCTGGGGCCTTTCAGAACATCTTGAAGAACCTAGATATCGTGCCATTTTTACGGAGGGCGTAACGTATAGGATACCTAAACAGGTAGGTGGTAGTGGTCCCAGTGATAAACGACCAATGAACTTGTCTCTCGCCCTTCTATACGTTTCTTAAAGCTATAATTTCTGATTTAATCTAAACATATCACGAGGAGAACATGGCCCCATTGACTAGTAATATGCGTTTTTTTAAATTTTCTACAGGCTTTTCTCTAAGAACCTTAAAATGGCTGCTAGGTGTCCTTAAACCGCCCTTAGATTCGTAACCAGCTAATAAAATAATTTCTTTGGCCAAATTTTACCTTAAATTCGAAATCAGCTACCCTGAAGACCTCTTTATACTAAAATTTAACAATTAGGATCTTTATATTAACTCACTCGTTTTTAAAATTGAAAATCTTGACATAAAACTCAACCTCAGTTATCTAAAGTATGCACTGGCACTTAGTTTTATCAAAATGAGATTAAAAAATCTTTTTTGACCTCTTTTATGTGATTCTAATTTACTGTGCGCTGCCTCCATCGACCATGATCTGTCGCATGGCTATTTTAAGTACAGTAGGCTGGTTCTTTATCCCTGAAGCCTCTTCAGAAAAATGGACTGGATTTGGGATAAAAAAATGTTTAGTAGAAGATATCGTGTTTCACACCGACAGATTGGAAGGCTTAATCGAAATAAGGAAACGCTTCTGCCTGCTTCTGAGAGCATCCTTCACTTATGTTATATTCGATATTCGGCTTAGTATGTTATAGGTGGGTATAGATAGGATCCTCGAGAATGCCAGCAAGTTTTTCTCGCTTTGGATTGATATTGAAAAGTAAAAATGCCAATCTCTTGTGGGTGCCTCCTAACGCTCAACAGAAAATGTTGAAACTCCTCTGGTTCTGAAGTATATATGTTCAGGTCACCTATAAAAGATACATGAGTAACCTTATGCTCGTGATGTCTGATCTAATCGCGCAAAGTACCCAAGATAATTGCGTAGTAAGAGAGATAGTGTCAGTAGTGTGAGGCAATAAAGGATTGGACTGATGCTGCCAAACTGAAAAACGATTCACTGTAAGTTGATGCTTGTTGTTGGATTGATCTTCTAGCTTTTCAACAGACAAATAATAAGTATATGCTAGAATAAGTTAAAAACTTTCCAGTAATCAATCTAAATCATCTATAGGTTGCGACAATAGAAATAAGATTTTGCAGATGCTTCTGTTAAATAACAAGTTCTCCCGGCTGCCTGCAGGAAGTTCTGCGCTCGTTTTCGTCACACCTGTTGCGAGAAAAACGAAAGCTCTGGGTTTTGAACCAAATTCACAACTGTGTTTGGTGTTGCCATAATATTTAATACGAGCAGCTGGGGAAAGGTTTCATCCACCCTAGCAGATTTCTGCGTGCAAGTGTAGAACTGCATACTCCAGAAGGTCGTCTAATATCCCATGGCCACTGTTAAAAGACATTTCACCCAGGTCTCGGCTTGGAAGTTTATCCTTTAGGACCAACCTTGAACAATTTTCTGTGACGCTTTGATAATTATAATCACCGTGTTCAGCAGAAGCTCTTGGTACAGGGTTCTCACACTGTTTTATTTTCATTTTTCAAACTTTTTACTTTCTTTTAGTATACAACAAATGAAATTCGTATTGTTTCAATACGTTTTTTTTCTCCCTAGTCTTAACCCCTGTTGTAAAAACTTCTCTTTCGAATTATCGAGCTGACATATGCTTTTTATCGTTTCTGAATCACTTTAGAATTTCAGCGATGCTTCCTACTTTTTGGTAGAACATTTAGTAAAATACGGCTATACAAAAAACAAAACAAAGGTCCATGTTGCTCTATATACCCCCTGTATATTCGCGCACTAAAAAAATTATCAAACCATTTCTGCTTCAATGCATTTTCTACACGCTGGACTTCCCTTTTCAGTGTTTTATAGAAACAGTTTAATTTGAGGATTTCCAGCTGAAAATTCTTCAATTTAAGCGATATGCAATTTAAAATTCTTAAATTTCATATATTTGTAAGTGAATAATATGTGACTACTAGTCACGTGACAGGCTGTCACATAAACGTAAAGTACTTCATATTTAAATGAAACAATTTTTAATTTATGAATTTATCAAATTTCATTCATAGTAAAATTAAAAGTTAGGATCCAACATCTGCTCAAAGCATTTATAACACTCTTCTCATGCCATGATTTTTTAAGCTTTTTATTTAAATACATTTATACCTCTAATACCAATTACTTTTAATACAAATAAACTTATTCTTTTAATCGTTTGTATTTAGTTGAAGAACAGAAAATTATGGTTTTTTATTTAGTTTTCTTTCTGAATTGGAGAAGGGTATATTTTTATTTTTGATAAAGAAAGGGTTTTTTAATTCAAATAATTTTTTAAATCGGAGAAGAAAAATTTAATATGTTTGCTCATTTTATTTAATTAGATAGTAGGAAATTTTTTCTGCGATTGCAAATGCAATATCTTGGGTGACATGTAAATTTAATGAAATTTCAATGGGGTTAACTTAAATTACAAGTGCATTACTCCATCTCACTAGTTGATTACATGTAATTTTTAATGTATTAGCTGTGATTACGAGTATATTATTTAAAACTACAAATAGATTACAAATACAATCCCTGAGATTATGCTTGGATTACTACGATTACATAAATTAAAAGTGAATTACTTAGGAATAAACAGAAATTATCAGACCACTATAATCACCCCGGATCACTAGTTTAGGCAACTAAGCGGTATAGTTGGTTACTAGAGATCTTTTCCCCTCGAGATCTTGCTGACGAAATAGACATAAATTGAATAATGCTTTGACTTATTATTATTTACAATAAAAAATTACATGTAAGATTTTGATTCGTTTACGAATCACAATAAATATTTAAATTAATTTGTATATTTGATTTAAACTGAACTAATAGGGCGAAGGATTACGTTTTATATTTTACGCTTTGTTATTCGAAAATATCGTGCGATTGGGCGTTTGAGACCAATTGGAGTTTCATTCACTTCTTCTGTGGTCAGTAATGTAACTTTGCCGCTATCCATGTTTATTTTGGCCCTGAGATTATGGTTCACATATAGTCCAGCAAGTGCATCAGTACTTTCCAATATTGCAAAGACGTCACCACCGGAGTTTGATAAAACAATTTGTTCTTCAGTTGGCATAGGTTCACATACATTATTTTTCATTCTCAATCTAATTTCTGTATCAAGCGGAAAAGTGTACCATCGAAATTCAAATACCCGATGGCTATTCACCTTTGAAATAAGCCGAACTATTGGAAGATCTTGAAGTCCATAACCATCTTTATTTCTAGAAGGTAGCCTTGAAGGTGGTCTCATGCGCCTGCCAC
Source organism: Druon quercuslanigerum (assembly GCA_010014905.2). NCBI lineage: Eukaryota > Metazoa > Arthropoda > Insecta > Hymenoptera > Cynipidae > Druon > Druon quercuslanigerum. Next base: position 22,730 of record JAAAKG020184458.1, read on the forward strand.
GAGCAGGCAGACAGGAATAAGGAGGCATAGGCTTGGCAGGAATGGTTTTCTCAGCAGGAGAAGCCTTGTCTGGAGAAAAAGATCTGGATCGATGTAGATAAGCAGGATGAAATCCGGCAGGATGAGTCTCAGCAGAAGTAAAACTGTGAAAAGGAAACCCGCTAGCATGAAAATCAGCAGGATCAAACCCGACATGATGAAACTCATCAGGTCCGGCATAAGGAAACTTGCTAGGATGAAAAATGGTAGCAGGAAATCCGCTAAGATGAACATCAGTAGGATTCAACTCAGCAGAATGATGCCTGTCAGAAGGTGACCTAGACCTAAACCTCGTTTGAGGATGATCTTCTTCAGAAGAATAAGATGTTCCGGTACGAGAGACCCCAATAATAGGAGCACCATTAGGCAAGCAATCGAACTCTAAGCTTATCTCTGCAACAAGGTATAGAAGATTACATTTTTCTAAGGTACCTAAGTAAGGCAGGATCAAATGCCCAAAAAAATGCTTTTCTTCAAAAATAAAAACTCTTTTGAATTTTTCACAATATACATGTCACACAATAAACTCTGGCCCCTAGCAGAATCTGGTCGAAGTCTTCTGAGGGCTGCCACAAAAAATTTTGAATCAAAACCATTGCTAACAGGCTTTTTTTCTCACATCCTGATGTAGAAATCAATATTTAAAAAAATTTACTTTTGTAAATGGAAAAAACGTTAGTCCAAAAAATTATCATTATTCAAAATTTTTACTAAATAATTATAGTGTTTCGCTTCCTTGATAGTCATAATTAACGTAGTTATTTTTTCTAAATAAGAATTCATTTGCTCATACGCTGGCATTACAATAAAACAAAGGATTCTGATGTTCAATGAATCATTATCTATTTAACAAAAAATATTTGTCTTCTCAATAGTAAATTATCTCCCTAGTCCAAATTTTTTTTTTAATTAATATAGAATTGTTTTTTTTAAAGGAATTTAGTTTGATTCTTTAAAAAAATTGTGGGTTAATATATATATAGCTATAAAAAATTGTTTTTTAGTACTAAAATACGATATTCTTTAAAGATGCTTAACGTATGTGAAAATTTGTAAATCAAACAATATTATCAGGTTGACGTATACAACTTTTGTTGATATTTCATTATCTTAATGTAAGTAACTATGATACATGATTTTTGTCTTCATTATAAATTATTCAATTTTCACGAAGATCTCTAGAATATGACGGCTGGTTATAAAAGAAGTCATGAGAGAAAAATTGCGCCTTCAAAAAATTCCTACGAAAATAAAAAAAAAAAATATATATATATATATATATATATATAATAAAATCGATGAAGTTCAATTTAAACAAAACATATCATAGTGTTTTATTCTTATAAATTTGTACCGTTTATGTTTATTCATTTATGATTAAAAAAAGTCTTATGCGTAATGTATACTAATATCTTATTTGATAAAAATGTTTATAGTGCGATTATTCATTAACTGATAAAATAATAATTGTACAACTAGAGTTGTTTTTAATTATGAGTAATATGGTTCGGTCTTCCAATGTCAGCCCTTATCTCAGCAATTATATATTTCTCAAGTTTTTACCTTATGAGATATTCAAAGTCAGTTCAACGAAAAAATCCGTTATCTCAAATCAGATTTCGTTTTAAAAAATAAAGTGATTTTTTTAGCCATTTATTCACAAAAATCTGTATCTATACAAAAAATTTTGTAAATAATTTGAAAATGTAGTGGACATATTTCTGAAAGTATTTCAATACCAATTTTTTAATAGATCATATAAATTTGATTAGTATATAAGAAATATTAATTTCTTAAATAAATTCAATTATTTAAATTAACATATTTCAGTTAATCAATGGCGTGATTGAATACCATTTTTTTGTTCAACTAAAGAAATTTCGTCAAAGTGATTTTCAAGTATTTAAACAGATTTTGTAAGCTTATCCGCTGATTTAAATTAGGATCTAATGCGGATTATGTCAAATTTAAAGTTTTGGATCATTAAGAACTGCTGCAAAAATGTATAATTATTACGATATTATTATATTTACCAATAAAAGTGAGAATAACAGCCAATAACAGAACCATTTTAGAAAGTATAGTCAATATTTCCAACTGCGGAAAAACTAATTTCTCTGTTAATGACAATTTTGGATGACAGGTTTAGTGTTTTTTCTTGCTGTTCTCTTACACGTATTTACTTTATACTTTATGCCTGATCTTATAAATTATATATGGCTTACGATCGGCCTTGTAGAATTTCTACGACATTTTTTCATCATCCATATAAAGCTGTCTGCTTGTTTATATAATCAGTGAAAAATTACGATATTTCGATAAGGAAAGCGCCCTAGAATACATTTTTAAGAAATTAATGATTGAACTTAACAGAAATTAAAAACCTATTTTTTACATTGCCAAAAATGTTTTTCCGCCCTGTCTGATTTAATCAAATATATGGGTGATAGAAATTATTGACTTTTTTGGAATATGAAAAACGCTAATTTGAAGTTTTCTTTTTTTAATTTTATAAAGTTTTAAATTTTGACTCAACTTCAATGTTCAAATCTTGAAAATCTACATTTTAAATATTTCAAATAAACTTTAATACCTGTCATTGTAGCAAATAAAGGCTTTTCATCCCGTCAAATGTTTATAGAATTAAAAATGTTTTTTTTACCTTTTTTCCTACAAATTTAATGGTAAAATTAAATTTTTAAGAACATTTTTTTTTTAATTTAAAGTTTTAAATATTAAT
>JAAAKG020184479.1:0-25503 GCA_010014905.2 Druon quercuslanigerum
TAAACTATTAATATAAGAAGATTTTGTTTATGATAAAAGTAATAGAAAATTGTGTGCTCTACAACTTTTTATGTAACTACTTTTGCTCTAAAGTACACTCGAAATGAGATATTTCCAAAAAACGAAATTTTTGAAACCATTTCGTTAGCAGGAGCCTGATATGTGGGATTATTTTTTGGATTTTGATTAGGGCCCTAAAATAAAGATAATGGTAAAGTTTAGTCTTATGCTGACGTTTTGCAAGCAAAGGCTTTTTTTCTGATTTTATTGACTGGACTAGTAGTTATGGTTTCAGTCATAAAAATGACATTACAAATAAGACTGAGATAATTGTAAAAAAACCACAAAAGGTACAAAAATAAATTAATAGACGAAAGTTGTAGACCTAAACAAAAGATATAAATTTTTTATAATTTACTACATTCTCATCACTTATGTATTGTATTGGTATGGTATTAGTATTGTCCAAAATTTCACACCGCAGCATTGAAATTTTAAAGTAAACGACGCAAAATACGAAAAAAAGTTATCAAGAGGTATTATAGTTTATGAAAAATGCTACAAAATTTATTTTAAATTTTTCAATAGAGTTCTTTGTTTTTGTTTTTACTTAACGAAAGTATTATGCAGAAAATCGAAAATTTTAATATTTCGCGAAAAGACTCCAGATACGTGAAAAATCTAAAAGAAAACTTGTAGGATATTTTGTTTTATTTTATCTACAGTAATTATTGTTGGCTCACTGTTCGTAATAGTCAGTTTTTTTAATTTTGAGTTAAGGAGCCAAAAAGCATAATAGCTCACCCTAATGAATACACTTATACACACTCAAACATTCTCCCTAGTAAGAAAAGTGTACATTTAAAAAATTTGGTTTGTAATATTGTTGCTGTTGTGCAGGTTTTTGAAATTTAATTTTAAATAAGAAGTAACGATCGAAGCATCCCTTACCTCACAGTGGTCCTAAAGCATCAAAGCAATTTAACATTATGCTCCGGTAACTTAAACCCAAGAGCAAGAGCGCAACTCACGGGAGCACTCTTTGGTTGCTGATGTCAAAAATTTTTTTAATCCGTCCTAAATGTTTTTTATTCTTATCGCGTCAACATCTTTAGAGAGACAACTCTTTAACCCCAACATCGCAGGTGCTCCATGTACGGCCACAAACTCACAGTTTTAAAAGTGGAACATTCAAAATGTTGCCAAATCATAAAAAATAAAAATAGAATGAAATCTAAATAAATTTTTTCAAACAAAAAAGAATAATTTTGATAAACTCATTTGAACAGAAAATATACTTATTTCAGGATTCTATTGAAAAATCGTTATTTGTACCAAACCAAACCAAATTTATAAAATCATAGATTTAAGGATGTCCATCGAGGCGTAGGCTAGAGTATAAAGGACCCCCATGTTTTTCAACTAAGGGAATAAGTTATAATTCGTTAATAAAGAATTTAGTAAAGATTAAGTTAACACTCAAACTCCAAATATACGAGAAGTTTGGGAATAGGGAACTCCACAGAAACGAGTCTGAAAGGGGCTCCGACGGCAGCGACGTTTAGATTTCACAGGTAATGCCTAAAAACGCCCCAAGGCCTATTACGCACAGGCGCATGATGAATTGAAGGCAGCACGCACTTGCGCGCGCCTGACTCAAAAAGAGTGGGGGTACAGGAAAACAATTTCCGCGTGCTCCTTTGGAATCGAGACACTCTTCACTTATCTTTCCCTTTAGGAGTTGAAAATATCATCAGCATAACTACTGCATTCCCTAAAAGTATAATTAAATCCATAATATGAATTAAAATTCAGAAACTAAAAGTTTTCATCTTATTTCTCATCTAATGTTGTAGAAATTAAAAAACCTTAGTTTCTTGTGGCCTTGATAACAAAATGGAATATTTGATTATTTTTTTAACCATCAAAATTTCAATTTTTAATTTTGTACAAAAAACTAAAAAAGTGTTACAATCAGCTTGCTGGATTTTCGAAAAGCAATCCCTTTTTCCTCTTTACGCTTTTCATATCGCACGTTGATTCACTTAAAACTTTTATCGATATTTTAAATCTTATAAATTCCATAATTTTTTAATTCCGAAATGCTTTAACTTTTTGATTTTTTATTCAAAATGACTGATTAATGAACTCGTCCTTTCTTTGTGAACTAAAAAATTGTGCTAAAGATCGATTGGATCTGTTTAGTCTTTAGAGAGTTATCGTATATACGGATGGACAATCAGACAGTCAAATTTCGGAAAATTCTAATACTTTCTCAATCATAAATTATGAGAATGTAAAATTTATTTAAAAGAGAACATGAAAAAAAGGTTTTTAAATATATCAAACGATGTTCTAAAATTTTGAAAAATAATTTAGAAGATTCTAAATCAAAATATTTCACTTTGGTGAGATTAAAAATTAAATTAAAATTTTTGATTAACTTTGTCAAAAAAAATAAAATTCCCAAATATCTTTTAAACTGTCTAATTATTCCTAAAAATTACATAAAATTTGTAGGAATCTTTTTAGAAAATTTTGATAATGTTTTGCCCAAACGCATGGGCATTCGGAAGTTCTGTGGTTCGATTCCCAGCGGACTGATCGAGAATAACTTTTTTCAGAAACAATTTAAATAGAAAAGACAAAATTTTATTCATATTTCCATGCAGTCTGAAAAGAATGTGCTAATTTCTGTTATTTGAAGAGTTAACTTGGATCCATAGTGTTGATTTCTATCCTCACGGTGAATAGAAAAGACATATCTGCTGATCGGTGATACCTTTTCTGATAGTAATACAGATTCCTTTAAAATTATAATCGTTAGAAATAATTTTAAGTTTTTATGAAATTTCTCTTTCAGCATATTTGGAAATTTCCAAGGCTTAAAATAAATATTTTAAATAAGACCTAAATCATTTAGGATTTTATCCAGAATCTTACGTTCGATAAGCATACTTGTTTTGTTATCGTTATCGAAAATTAAGATGGAGGTTTGAAGAACTTGACAAATTATAGTGTGATATAGCGAAATATTAGGATAAGAATTATATCCAATTATTAAAAAAATATAATCAAAATTTTCTTAAAATTAATAATGTTTACCAACATTTGAAAATTAATTTTATCATCAAATTATGGAAATGATGGAATAATGGAAAATTAAACTAATTTTGAAAAATGTATCTGTTTTAATTAAAAGTTAAACTATTATGTTAAAAATGCGTCTTTTTATTTTGAAATTTTAAATGTTACATTAAAGATAACTATTTTGCTAAAAATATTTTGTTTTCGTTAAAAATAAATTTATTAGCCCAAAAACATATTTTTCTATTATTTCCTATTATTCTATATTATGGAGGAAGATTGGACAACTTGTTTCATTATTTATTTTCTTAGTGAAAGATTTAACTATACTGTTGAAAATACATCATTTTGGTTTGAAAATTTAACTGTTACATTAAAATATTTAGTATTTGCCAGCGACGACTTCCTGTTTGTCGGTTGCTGGACCGAATTGTGCCTCCTCACAGGTTTAGTCTTCCCCGTTGTGATGCCTTCTGAGCCCCTTTCTCGCTTCTGAGCTTCAATTCTGGTTATCAGGGTTGTTTAGTATCCTTTTTAGGGAACCATTGATGCTTTCCTTTTTATTGGGGGACTGATTGGCCGCTCCCGTTTCCATAGCCTTACTTAGAGGGACCGTCAATCCCTCAGCTCCCGGAAGAGATGGGGACACACTCGCCGCAAAAATTTGGCTTGCCGGAGAGACCTATTGGGAGAAAAGGATATGTTAGACCCGTTAGGGCCCAACTCCTTTCCCCTCTCCATTTTTGTTCCCACGACTAGCTAGGGAAATAAAAGGTCCAACCCTGCAGAGCCCCGCATGCAAAGGTAAGACTAGTTACTCGGGGAGGTCGTCCGGTGTCCCTGAGAGGCTGTTAAAATACCTTCGTAAGCCCCAGGTGCCAAAGTGCTATGGGCACTGTCACTATACGCTCGTGGCTTAAGATTAATCTTCTCGGTTAAAAATTTAACTTGTTAGTAGAAAAATAACCTTCTTGGTACAAAAATCAACTAAATTGATTTGAAAGTTTTAAAGTTTTAAAAGTTTGAAAGTTGAGCTTCTCCGTTCATTCATGAAAAACAGTACGATTTCATCTAATTATTTTCTACCCTTAATTGTTCACGTAATAATAATGAACGCTAAATTCACAAGAAAAATGTATTCTGCAAAATGTGAAATGCGTCGGTAAGAACTTGCAAACCCTAACGAAAGGGGTATGTGCTATGTACTGTGTGCTATATGTTTAAATTTGGTATTTTTTGTAGGTGCCATCTTCGTATGAAGAACAACTTATTCTACGGAAGTAGGAGCCCGTGTATATATGAGAGGATCTAAGCCTAGTTACCAAGTTAATAAAATGTCTCCGAAAATAGAAGCCAACGAACCAAGGCCTTCTAGATTTGTGCCCTTCACTCTTGAAGCACTCCCAATAGTAGACTTCTTACCTGATACTAAAATTCTGCAAGGACGCAGCATTAGCTATGATACACGGAGAGACGTTCATATTCAGAATATACTTTCGTGCAGAAAATATCGCATAAAGCTCCGCTGACCTGCAAGGTAAGCCCAAAACTGCAGTCCCTCTCAGGGACGCAAAAGGCAGAGCCAACCCTATCAGAGCCCAAATCCACCGAGCCGTCAGTAAATATCCTAACCGCGTCCAAATAGGATACAGAGACCAGCCTGTCAAATGCCTCTTGCGGATCGCTAGATACCCTATAGGTTTACCCGAGACGCAGTCAATCTCATCCCGATAAAGTGTCCCCTCTCATCCATAATCAAAGTATGCAGGTCTGAAAGAGCCTTGAGATTCTTGTTACATTTTGCAGCAATTATTAAGAGTTTCGGAATAAGTGGATTATTCCTCCAACTGAAATTTCTCAGAACAAAACGAGCAAGAGGGCGCTCGTTCACCTCAGCCAAAAGTACAGAGATAGAAATAGAGCTCATGCAGCCCAATACAGCTCTCAGGGCCTGATACTGGACTCTATCAAGTATACTCAGAGCCGGCGCACTCACACAGCCAAAGAGGGGAGACCCTCAATCAAGACAAGCCCTCACCAAATTCCTATACACAATACCCTAGATCGCAGGATCAGCATCCCAAGAGACCCAAGTAATAATACGTAAAACACTAATGGCTCTAGAAGCGTTTCCAGTAATGTACTTAATGTGTGGGATCCAAATCAGGCGCATATCCCACAGAATATTGAAGTACATCAATGTTGACCTGCAGACAATCCGATGATATGATCAAAAATGATATACAGTTAGTCGTTCTTGTCGCAACCAAAAAGTCATTTAGATTATTGATCAGGGCTCTAGGAAGGGCCGAGTTGACTGCGTCCTTAATATTGATAGCAATAGCCAGAGTGGGTTCACTCTCTCCCAAGTTCCACATAATCCCAGTATTAACAGCCGAAACACAGTCCAGGGCAGATCTACCTCACCTAAACCTATACAGAAATCTCGGGATCCATACCTCTCTCTGTCAGGCCTGAACTCCAATCTGTGATGAACCAATATTAACCTCTTACTAGCAGGCTTGAGGATAAAGATGACATAAGAGTCAACCCAAACCTCCGAAAAGCTGGATAGAGCATATATTCTATTGAAAATAAATATGATAAAGCTTAAAACTAGATCACAGAAACCCCTGACAGCCTCGCAGATGATTCAAATAATACCGAAGGCCGCCTAAGCTTTGCGAGACTTTAGAGCTGTACAAAACTCAACCTCCAAGAAAGGACGGTTCATAAGGTCACTTTCATAAATTTACACAGTAGAGGGATCCACGACAGGAGAAATGTGAGAAGACACCAGAGCTTTATGCATCTTTCTAATCAGGGTTAAGTTGGTATTAGTAACAACCCCAGTGTTCCTGGAACCGCAACGACAGGCCAAGAACCGCATAGTTCACCATATTCGATTAAAACCACTCGAAGGATTAAGATAATCACAGACCTGGAGAAAAAAACAGTACTTCTGATTTTGATGGAATCTCTTAACTTCATTCTTAACCTGCCTCGCCTTTAATACACCCCTCTGGACTGATTTTTAAGGTACCTCTTCACAGCCAGACACCTTCTTGCCAACGTAGCATCACAGTCCTTATTCCACCAAAGAAGTTCGATTCTACGTCTGCCTTTACGCGAGCTTGATGGATAGGCCCCGCAATCAACCAAAATAAGAAACACACCGTAAACGAACCGGTCATAGACCGTCGCAGGACTTACGCTATCCTTCGAAGCAAGGACCAGATCCGGGATGAGCTCCTCTCTACCTTTCCGAAACAAAGACCAATCAAGGTTCTTGACATTAAAACGATTGGAAGAGGATCATGATGTCGATGGTGTTGCGTCCAAAGTGCCCACAACCGGGAAATGTTCAGAGGAGAAAGTATAGCCAGAAACCGCGACCGAAGACAAACGGGCAAGAACAGAAGAGACAAAGATCAGGTCCAAGTTCGCAACTGATCTACCAGACGTGGTGAGAAATTTCTGGCAGAAGTCATTAAGTGGAATCACATCCCGTTTTAGGCAGCACGGGACAGCTCTTTGCCACAGTACTGCCAATTAGATCACGCTAAGAATCGTATTTTAAACTAAAAAGCGGGGCAGAATAAACTGAACAAATAGCATTATATCCATGGGACGTAGTAACCGCAATTCCAAGCGCCTCAATTTCATTGAGCCAATAACCACGTAAAACAAGGGAACTAAAAAGTAGGTACTTCCTAATGAATATAGCCGATCTACCAAATCTACCTTGAGAAAGGTCACACCTGTGAGTGATACAGCCGAGAAATTCCCAGACGTAATAATCAGAGGTGAGTCAAGTCTCAGTTACGCACAAGATATCCATGTCAAATTCGGACACCATTGCGGAGATCTCCGCTACCTTCCTACATACTGCAATAGCAGGCCCAGCCAGGTCGGGACGGGCAGCTGCAGGGCAAGGGAATGCCGGGCCAATAGCCGGCTCATCAATCCCAGGATCTTCGTGTGCGGTAGAGCTCATCCTGAGGAGATGACTAACTATATCCCAAAATCGGAGAGCATGCTCAGCCCGATCGTTACGACAGTCGTTCCAGTATCTAAATCTCATGATTTCAAACTCATACTGAAAGACCGGACATCTCCGTGAGGAAGTAAGGTCGGAGCTCCTACAGTTAGTGCACCGGGCATCAAGAAGGTTCGAGAGCAAAGGAGTAGCCTGAGAGAAAGATGTAACGAGGGACGCTTCCAACTGCAAAGGACAAATTCAACGATTTTAGAAGGGGAACCATTCACATTGTCTTGGATAAAGGCCTTTTTCTTAATCAAAGAAACAGGAATAAACAGCCTATGACCTCGAATCTTAAAGTCGGGCGAGTAAAGTAGACGATTGATATCCCTCCAATCATCATAGAAAATCTTTACTTGGTGTTGGCCTTTTCTGAAAATTCTCCTACCCCCCCCCCCCTTTATAACCGCGTCAATAGAATCAGCGAGGATACCCAGAGGATCTCCAGAAGGATACTGTCCTGTAAATCAGGAAGAGCCGGTCCAGAATACTTGGTATCGTTCCTCCGAGAGGACGCAAGGAAAGAACGAGGATCATGCGGAGGAGAGGTATCTACTATTTGCTCCGCTGTAAGCGAGGGATAGAAAGCGAAGAACTAATCAAGGGAAAAGTGGAAGAGGAAGAAAAACGTTATTCTTACTCTTTTTAAATTCTTTGAGACCTCTGGCCTCCTCAAACTGATTAGACGAGCGACGAATTCTTTCTTTATTATTTGCTCCTATGGAAGGCGAACGCTTATTCGCAGAAGAAAACAATTTCGACCCACTATCTCCAGAGTTGATGAGTGCGTTATCTCCAGAAACAACCTATAACGCCTCAACAGTACGGCCTCTAGGCAAGGTGTCCCCCCGTAGACCTCTACCTATAGGGGTTGATTGTAATTCACCTTGGGTCACATTTCTACCCAAGCCCTTAGATCTTCCAAGAGCCGACATGGCTCATCAGTAGAAAAAGTCGCAAGAATTTTGACTCCAAAGTAACACACTCACATACTACTGGCATTGCATAGTATGCCTTCAAACAGTTCCTCAAAATAGATAAGTAAGCGTGCGAGACGCACCATTTAGTTCAAACATTTGTGGCAGCAAGCAGCGTCGCACTCAAAGGAAATATCGTGACGTAACAAGCACAGCGATGAATCAAGCACTGAATGCGATAAAAGACAAGCCAGGCAGTGAGAAAACCCAAAATAGTCCACGAAGTCAGAGAGCTCTAAAAAGATGAGGAGGCGTGAGATTTCAAGTCGTCAGACTAATAATCGACCGATATAACCATACAATGATTAAGTTGCACTTGTGTGCGCGAGAATCCATATATGTGTAAGGTGGTGAAAGGTTTAATATTGGTACCCGAAATGGCCTGAAAAGACGACAATGGTCTTGAGTAAAAGGACGCGCCAAACTTCCCCCACTCCGACCCCTTAGCCATGACAGTTGGCACGGAAGAACGTAATATCCGTGCGCGCACCGTTCAAACGGCATGAAATAGCAAGCGGTATGCGCAAGCGGTGCAGCTCGTTGGGATCATGCATACTCCAAGAGTGGATGTAGAGCGGAAGTGCCAACTGCTTGTTGGTTAGCTTGTTGCCTCATAATCGACTCACTCTCAGTTGCTCTTTGATTATTCTAAGGCTGGAGGGGCCCCCACCTCTGCAGCGTGTCAGTAAGTTATTTTTACCCGTGCTGGTATCGATGAGGGCGCTATAAGTCACTTTTTCAACTGCGCTTGTTCAGGCAAGCGCGGGTCTATTTTAAATCAATAAATACTATTAAAAATGATACAGATCAATACACGGATTTTGTGAGAAGGCTATCTGCAGGAAACGTTCTTAGAATATTTGATAGGCGGCTATGGCTGTTAAAGTTTCGATCCCCCCGAAGTGGTGAGGAAGCTATAAAGAAAATTTAGTCAAATTTTTTTCTAGTTGAACATTATTTTTCTTAACTGTTAAAAATAATTCTGTTTTAGAACTTTTCTTTTAAAATTCAATGAAGTGATTAAAAATGAACTTTTTTGTTACAACCTCTAATATCACGCAAGAGAATTGAAATATTTGGTAGAAAATGTATCTACTGTTAGGTCCCGAAATACGTAACTTTCCTCATATTTTATTTAATTTAAAAAGGTTACTCGTTTTAAATTCTTATCTTAAATAAACTACAAAACTGGGTAAATTTAAATGGTAAATTTATTTTTTTTTTAAATGCATGTATATAATTGAAAATTCTTTTATATTTAATTGGCAGCTCGAGATGACGACTCCTTCTAAAAATCTTATGTTATACAGAAAGTTATATTTTTACCTGAATTCCATTTATTCTTTTTCTCTGTCCTATTTATTAAAATATAGAAAGATTTCAACTTGCCTAATTAAGAGGAGTTATGAAATTCGGTTATATTATTATAAGGGTCTATTAGGAATTAAAATGCACTCTGGAATTATATTTTCTTATTCCTCAATAATAAATAAGATAATTACTGGCATATTTCGTCAACTTAAATCAGTTTTTCGTAATTGAGGTCTTCTTAAAGTTATTTAAAAAAGATATTATACAATATTTGTGAGTGCAGTAATTGATTATTCCTGATTCATCTTTTCTACTTTTATTAATATTATTTTGAGTCGCATTGTCGGAAATAAACAAAAATTTAATTTAGACACTCGACAGAGACGAGATTACCTATTGCGACAAACAAAAATAATTTATTTCTCTGAACTCAGCTTTCATAACCTCTTTTTCATTTCATTTACAAAGTATTATTTTAGGACTAGGAAAATTCTATTTGGGGATTTCTTAATCATTATTTATTATAAATATTATATCTGTATATTTACATAATTCAAAATTTGTGCGCTAACGGTGACCAATCGGATTATCGACGACGCAAGCGCAGTTTAAAAAGTTCCCAAGATTGGCAACACTGCCGATGGTGAAGTAGACAATATAAGTACTTTTTTCAAAAAAAGCCTAGAGGTGTATCTCTAAAACATAAATTCGAACAAAAATGTAGGACATTTTTCAAACCTTTTTGTATCCCTATTTTTTATTTTACAAATTTCTAAGTAGTCCAATGGGGACTCTAAACTATATTTTGATCATGAGAACCAGTTTCGTCGTTTTTAATCGATCTGTGATGCTACAGGCCTTGAGGTTTTTTTTTCAAAATTCAAAAATGCTGTGAAAATTTAGTTTTTTTTTGTGACACAGGGTGTACAAGAAGATTCATGAATTGGTGAAATCCTTCCTTTTGCTTGAAAATTCTACTATTTTTTTGCGAATTTTACGGTTTTTTTAAATTTAATTTTTGAAAGTTTTTTAACCATTTCGATTCAACTATAAATTGTTTTATTGGAAATTCAGGTGTTTTTAAAGTAAACAATTTTGAAAAGAAAAGTTCAGGGTTAAAAATTCAGTTGTTATTGGCTGAAGCTTAATCTTTTTTACTTAATGTTAATAATGATAAATGATTTAAATATTTTATTACACATTTTTTACTCTTGCTTAAAAGTTGAAAGATTTATTTTTCAGTGCAACCCCTTGGTTTTCTGAAAAAAATAAAAAAACCTGTTCTCAAAAAAACCACCTTTAACTTTTTTGTCAGTTTTTTTAATGACTTCTACTCTAATAATAAAAATATCGTCTAAGTTTGATGCTTGCTAAATAAGTTTTGATAACCAGGAGAATCCTTTTTTGTTACAAGCGAATTTTTGACTTTTTTTGGAAGCTATGATAGATACAAAAAAATGTTAAGATAAAAGCTTGCACGTGACAATGCAATGACAATGCAATGACAATGCAATGACAATGACACAGCTAATTTAAAAATGCGAAAGATAAAATAATTCTCTTTTTTCAATTAATTGATTTATCATGCTGAAAGTTTTTACTTCAAAATTTTCGAATATTTTATTACAACTTAAATTTGGTGTCAGTAGTTATCGGCATGGCATCGCTCGCACAAATTGGGATATTTAATTTGCCCTAACTGGGTCAGAGAAAAACTTCATTCGCGCAAATAGGTTCATAGGAAAATCATGAAATATTCTTTATTATTCAGTAAAAATTGTGTGTTTATATCGATCAGCACTACAGGGCTGATACTTCTTTGAGAACTTGTGGCATAGGTAAATTATTACATGTAAATTATTATAAACGTATAATAAATAATTTTTCACAAGACCTATTTCGTTAGTGATCAAAACAGAACTTTTTTTAGTTTGTTTCACGTGATGTACTGGAATTTCTAATATTGCCAAGACGTCTCCAGAAAGTGTTGTTTTTACAATTATCTCTTGGTTCAGTATAGTTTTATAGACATTCGATTCGTAGTACACTAAAATTGGTTTATCCGCAGAAAAAGTGTATCTTTGTAGTTCGAAAATCTGGATCTGATTCTTTATGGGAATAATCGGAATAAGCTAAAGCTGGTCAAGATCATATCCAGATCCGTCAGAAGAAGGAAGCCCGGTAGGTAGAGTACTAGGAGAAGTTGGCCTGGAGCCAAGTGGCCGCTCGGCAGGAGGAAGGGACCTGGAAGTAGAATGCTAATTGTCAAAAAAAAAGCAAGAGAAAATGGACCACCATGAGGAATAACATTTTAGGGGCTTCAGTAACTCGGCTTGAAGCTTTCTGAATTTTCATTTTTTTGTTGTGAATTTGGGCATTTAAGGGAATTTTTAGTAGTTTTAGTTTGTGATAAGAGCAAGTATGCAAATATTGAAAAGGACCGGAGTCGCATTTTTCTGTGTTGTTTTCAAGCTTTGGATAAATTTTATATGTCAAAATGTTTGAAATAGCATGCTGAACATAGACGTTCTTGTAAAAATTTCAACGTTTTATTGCAAAAATTTGATAACTTTTAGTAATCAAAACGCGTCGCTAATCTTCTTCTTTACAGCGATGCGTAGAAGGCGAAAGCGAAGTTGTCATAAAAGTAGCCTCTTCTACGAATGAATGGAGCTAATATGTGAAAAAACCTATGCTATAGGTTTAGACCGCGGACCCTTTATTTGTCGAAAAAGTTACGTCCGAAATTTAAATAAAAGGTAGCGATTTAGGTTAAAAAGAATTCTGAGTTTCCAATTTAAATTAATTCAAGAATATTCGCAATTTCTTGGATTGGTGTTTGTTGGTGTTTGTGTGGTACCGATGATTATTGATAAAAATAAGCGTTGTTTATATTTTTTGTTATTCAGACTACAAAATTAAGTACAAAATGTGATTTAACGATAACTTTTTTTTCTAAAAGTAACTCACCCATGACTGAAGTTTGCATGCTGTATTCTATAGTTATATGAGATTCTTCGACGCGAGCCTACTAGAACATCTGCTATTTCTTCTGCGGTTAATGGGGTGACCTTGCCATTTCTAATGTTGATTTTTGCCCGTGTTTTATAGCGAAGGATAGGATTGTATGTATATATTCCAGCAAGAGTATCATTACTGTCTAATATTGCAAAGACGTTACCATCAAATGTTGATAATACAATTTGTTCTTGGGTTGGTATAGGCCCATAGGTATTTGTTCCTACAAGTAGTTCAAGTGGTTCATGCTCAGAAAAAGTGTATCGTCGAAGTCCGAATTGCCTTTGTGGATTTCTTACGGGAATTAGTCGTATAAATTCAAGTTGATCCAATCCATAACCAAGTACGTTAGATAAAGGAAGCCTGGTAGGTGCAGTTCTATTTACGGTTGGAGGAGACCGGGACCTTGTACGAAGAGATGGTTCAGCATGATAAGAAGTGTTGCTCGGAGAACGAATTCTGGCATCAGGAAGAAAAATGGAACGAGGAAGAGAACTGGCAGGGGGATTTTGTCTATCAGAAGAAGAAGACTGTCCGGCACGTGGATCGACTGGAATAGAGGCAATATTAGTAAAACATTTGCACTGTGAACTTATGTCTGCAAGAAATAAGATATGCCCAAAAATTAATGGTATGAACATCCATGTTTTGAGTGACTCTTTTTGGAGTAGCCTGCAGATATACGGGATGGGTTATAATCACAGGTTCAAGTTTCGAGCTTATGATTATATTATGAAGTGAAATGCATAAAATAAAGAGATAACATTTTTTACCTGAAACTAAATGCTATTGAAGCAAACGCACCGCCTTTATTTATTGATATTGTATTTATGTACATGCATTATTTTTCTAAGTGAAAAAAGAGCTCGACCAATAAAAGTCATAACGCAAGAACGAGTTATTCTATAAAACGCATGACACCCGTCTGAAACGGTTCAGTATAAAAAATTGATTTATATCTAAAAATTGATCGAAGAGCGGGGGAAGCAGAAAATAAATACACTCCTGCAATGACTTGCGATTTACTGGGCGAAAGAGTTATATAGGTCAATAGTAGTGCTACGCGAAACAGGTGCCGTTGTGTGCGCAATCAGTATGAGAAGAGGGGTTGATCGAAGTCGCGACGTTGGGACAAGCCTGATAAACTAAGAGTGACGAGATCGATCGTTCACCGGATTTCGATCACCACAACGGTACCATGCGACCCGTATAGTAAGAATAGTAAAGAAAACTGACAAAGAAGTGTTTATGAATTAAATTTTTAAGTGATATAAACTTATATGGACCTCTCTCACATTCCTGATCCGTTAAGCTCTTGTATTTAGATGTATTACACACTCATCCTGGAGCAAGCCAGCCATTCTTATGGGGACCTAAAAATGCCAGTATCTAAACCTCAATCAATTTTAATAAAACGGTGGCTCAGCTTGAGTCAGGCAGTAGAATATCCCTGGTTTGTCAACTGAACCCAAAATCTAATCTGGATGGGCAACCCGTTTCATGCGGTAACTCATGCAATGTGGGCAGCAAAATGATGCGATAAGTTTAAATCCCGTGTCTCTTTCCGAGAGGAAAGAGACACCAATTTCTAGGTAAATATTGAATTCAAATTTCGATCGAATAAAGTCTCACTTGTAGAGTCTTTGTGTCAAGTTGAAGGAACTAAAAATTCAGTAAAGCGAAATTCAATTTAATGCAAATCCGCAACCTGAATTATTTAATAGAGGATCTTTTCGTATTGCTCGAGAAGAGAAACTTGGCAACGTTGGTATTATTGATGTGTTTTAGAGATGTAAGTGAAAAGCAATAATACTCAAATTTTACACAGAAAAAAGTTTGTTAGAGACAAATATTTTAATTTTATAATAAATAAGACCCTGTCTTTGCCAATTTACTTTAAAGAGCAGGAGACAAAAAACCTCTCAAAACTTTGATATTTTGGGCGGATGATCCAAATTGGTCCAGGGTGATCTATGTAAACTACTGAATGTATAAGGACTAAATTTAATGTTTCTGCTGTATAAAATACAAAAGGAGAAGATTAGTTAAATTGGATTATGTTTTGGCGCTCGCAGTGCTCCGGACCAAATAGAAAGATCTAGTTCGTTAACCAGCTGGTTTGGATAAAAACGCAAAAAGTTAAAGCTTTTTCATATTTGTTATTATAATTACATAGTATACATGTTTCACGCGCAGAAAACTACAGCATATGGAAACACAGGATCTAGTTTTATTATAAAATTAAAATGTTTTTCTGTTTTTACTGTATAAAATTAAAGAATTACTGCTTTTTGCAAATTAATATTTCACTGCGGCAACGCAAATATGAGGGGGGATAAGAGGGTATAAGGGGTTTGTTTAGCTCGCTCATTACAAATCCGGAGTAAAAAAAAAGAAACCATGGATCCAATATGTCGGACCTTTATGAAGGCCCCAAAAGTTAATGTTCTATGATGGTTTTGTTTAATATTTTTTGATCTAACTGTCTTATTGTATAGAATTTTTTTATTTGTAGCTTTTAGAGTGACTTGGTAAACATGGGAAAATCGGACAAACACTTGATATAGTGGAATCCGTCCTATGCACATATCAGAAAGAAGCTTAATGTTGATAAAATTACATACTCGCAATTATAATATCTCTATTGTGTTTAATGAAGCAGTTAGTAAATTTAATATATTTGTAAATCCGAAATTTGTTTAAGATTTTTTCTTTCGCAATTAGAAACCAGAGAAGCTGATAAAAAAAGAAGATTTCATACAAGTCTTGTACTGTTAACATTTAATAGCATTTGATAAAAATACATTCATAAATATTTAAGGATGTGCTGACATGTAAAATATAATTTGAAGCACGTACTGACTCAAGATATTATTAAAAGTTTTAAAATGTCTATAAAAACTGTTTCTAAATTAACGTATCTGTTTTCAGTTTATATTTAAACTATATGTACCTGGATTATGCTCATGTTCTTTATTTCGCCCAAAATTTGCCAGAAGATCCATTGTTTTGGGCGGCATACCTGATGATATTTCTGTGAAAAGAGAAAACATATTGTGGAATTTGTAATGTTAAAAATTCTATTGACAAGTGTCTGACTAAATTTTATAGAATTTTAATGAAAAACTAGGTTATAGTATTATATTTACCAGTAGAATTAAAGATGACCATCACGGTAAAGACGAGATTATAAAAGATTTTCATTTTTTGCAGTTATAAGAGAAACTGATTTGTAAGCGAATAAAGAATTTGGCTAACTATTTATCTAATTAAAGTTCTTTCATTTGATTATACAACATATCGTATATGGTACCTTGGTTATCTTAAAAGAGGGTCGTTAGAGAATAATAAAGCAGTAATTCATCCAATTATTTGATTCTCATTACCTTTTTTTTTTATTCTTTAAGCTTAAGTGATAAAATTGAAATAAATACAGTAAACTTCAATCTAACCTGAAGGCCGTGAAATGTAAAAGTTATTTCTGTCAAACGACGTTCATCCGTTGCCCTATTCTGGGGCAACTGATGATGTAAAATGTAAATAATGTAAAGTAGTAAACTTATATAGTCAGTAAGTAGGAATGTAATGAAACTTATTAAATTTGAGTTCAGTATAGAAATTAAAAGCAAAAAGATATTGCAAAATACGTAACTAGTTTATCATATACATATGTGTATCCTTTGGATTCGAGAGGCTTGTATATTTCGAGCTCGCACCTTTGGAGTCCGACTGTATATGTCATCTGAATCTTTAACCACGTAAAGGTGTCCCTTTAGGAGATTATCAGCAATATCATTCTCCCTGACCATTCTTTCTTTCTTCTCCCTCCCTTTCTAAAGCTCATTATTTTTCTCCTTTCTACATTTGAATCCAACTTTTTCTCATTATAAGTATTTAACCAATTTTCTAATTAGGCCAACTATCCCATCTTCGTCATCTGCCAACAACACTACATCGTGAGCATGTGCTAGTGTATATACTATTTTATCTTTTATTATTTCGTCCCATTAAATTAAACAATTTGCGGCGAAATTCAAGTGTTTTGATTAAAATTCTCCTATTTAACTTCTCATAATACGACATTCAAAGTACTTAGAAATCTAAACAAATTATTCATATCACGTTTTTAATAAATAGAATATTATCCGACTTCAAGCTTTTAGAAGATTTAAAAAATCAATAAAAAATCACCAGTTCTACTAATACTAAATAATCAGACTATTTTGTTAAAAATTTGTCTCTTGTTTAAAATCTCAACAGTTTGTTTAGCATTATTTCCCTTCTGAGCAAAAATTCATTCTTTGTTGAAAATTAAACTTTTTTTGACATTCGTATTTTTGGTTTGAAAGTAAATCTCCTTCAAAAAATTTTAATTTGTTTAAGTTAAAAATGGAACCATTTGGTTAAAAATCATTTTTTTTTGGTTGAGGATTTAACAAGTTTGTTGAAAATTTAGGTTCTTTTTTATTGTATTTAACTGTATTTTCTTTAATTTATTTTATTAATGTTCTGGGTAGAGGCCGTTGCAGCCCCTGACGCCTGGGTAAACTCGTTGCGTCCCCTTCTTAACTTTAAGCGTGACTCCATAACCCTTTTGACGTGGTCGTTATTCCATTCAGGGCCATGTCAGCAGCCCTGCTGTCGGAGCAGATACGAATGTTCCATTTATTGCCGAAGAGATGGCGACGAGTGGAAATTTTTGTGCAGATCCACATAAGTGTCTCCAGCTTTAAGTCCCAGCTTTTCTCTATTGCTCTTTCACAGAGCTAAATACTCGCTACTAGCTTCTTGCACTTTTTTTCAGGTGCTCGTTCCATGGCAGCTTCTTATCTAGGATAGTTCCTCCTAGGCTTGTCCTTTGATTTTCAGTTTCTGTACTTACAGTTTCAGTGTACTCGCAGTTCTACACTTATACCTTCTGGTGAATACAACTGCGTCTGTCTTGCTCTGATTAACTGATACTCCACTCTCCTTGCTCCAAGAATCTACTATTCTTAGTGCTTGCTGCATTACTCTGAAGAGCGCATTTAGATGCTGACTTCACACGATACCAATATATCGTCCGCATAGCGTATAACGTGGTGGCCTTGACTCGTAAGCAGATGAAGAAGTTCATCTACGACCAAGCACCACAGCAGTGGCGATATAACACCTCCCTGCGGATGTCCTGAGTGAACAGTTCCACATAAAGTGGTATCACCCTTAGTTGTAGTTAGGTTCCTATTGGCCAACATGTGGCAGCTTCATTCTACAACTGCGATAGGCACTCCATATAGGATCATGGCCGCCATGATCACCTCTCCCGAGGTGTACCTAAAGGCTCCTTCCCTGTTTATAAAGGTTTTAATCGCAAAGCTTCAGTTGTCCTTCGATTAGCTTAACTGCTGTGCTTATTGCCGTCTTCGTCGAGTGACCAGCCCTACAGGCGTGCTGATGGTTGTAAAGTAGCCTACTTCACAAGACCTTATCGCGGATTCTACAAGACTTCCCACAGTTTTTAGCAGGAAAAAATGTGAGGCTAATGGAACGGAAATCTTTGGGTGAAGTATAAACAATCCTGCTTGCTTTCGGAATAAAACATACTCTGGCACCCATCCATGCCGCCGGAACATAAACCAAAGTCACACTAGTCCTTCTTCTGCAAGAAGACCGGATATACATCATCCGGACTTGGAGACTTGTAAGGACTGAAGGACTTCAGGGCCTACTTTACACAGGCAGGGGTAACAATCTCGTTAACCAGCCGCCGATTCGGGTGCAGTTGGGCCACAGGCGACTTTAATTGCCTCAGAGCTGTCCTCCGCTCTTCTCCTAACTTTGTAGAGCCCGCAAAATGTGACTTGATCAGATGAGCCAAGGTGTCCCCGTCCAAATCCAAGTATCCCCTGCCAGGCAGTTTCAGAGCGCCAAAAATAGCATTCGGATTTCGAGAAAGCAGCTTTCATGCTTTGCCACACGTATTGCACTCCTGTATGAATCCCTCATTGTCCTAAACCAGGTCCAAAGGTCCCGCGTCTTGCCAGTTATGTCAATTCAGAACCTCTCTCTGGTTTCCCTGCGGACCTCTTCGAGTTTACGATTCCACCAGTGTGTCTTCCCAGCCTTTGGGGCTTTTGATGGTCAACAACTACTTTCATAAGTAGATTTTCTGGCTTTCGTGAAAGTCTTGGCCGCCATCTTCAAGACGTCCGCGTCTCGAATTGACCTTGGCACCTCTTAGGGTGCACTTTTTAGTTCCGTGGAAAACTGAACCCAGTCCGTTTTTCTTGGATTTCTGGCCCATTTGGGTCAAAAACGGGCACAATGGATTCCAACTTGAAGTATATCTGTTAGTGATCTAAAATAGTGGGTTTATCGAAGACTCTTTACATCTTGATATTGTCTATAAAACTACCGGTACTAAGTAATGCCCATGACTTCCTCCCTGACCGAGTTACGAAACGTCTGGGTGCTCTCCGTATTAAAAATATCTAAATCAGTTGTAATAAGGTATTTCACTAGATATATTGTTGCCCCTTGGGCGTTTCCCCTTGGCTTCGGCTATTACCATCAAATTCCTGGAATACAGGTCCAGCAGCGGTAGGACGTTGATTCCCTTTACCCCTTAACAGATATGATGGTAATGGTTAGACCGGAGGCAGTCAATTAGGTTTGCTTCCGATCTCCCTGTACGACAACAGGCTCCTACTACACCAGGCTGGCAACTTTAAAGTTAACCTGTCCAAAGTAGTCGAAGGGGCTGTAATTGAGGACCGCTAGAGCTTTTGCCTGAGACTCAGGAATTTGCACAACAAGGAGGTGTTTGGTTACGCCTCCCACTGTGTCGTCTTCCTGAGGCCTATCATGTCTTAAAATTCGTCAGGACTCTGTGATATATAAGGGGATGAATCCCTCCAAACGACGGAGCACCAAGGTCCTCAAGTTACCCGGGAACCACGCCGTAGCTTTTACCATCTTCTGGAGCAACTCAACGCCACTCACCGTAAAAGCTGTGCCTTCTCAAGGCTTTGTCTCGACTGCAAATTTGTGCAGCCAAGCTTTATCCGCTGGATCGACTGCCACAAATACAAGGACCCCTCCCCTACAGAAAGAGGTCCTAATTTTTGGCCATTGATCTGGGGACACTCTTTCGAGCCCCCTTCAGGTAGCCTTCCTGAAAAGCTCAAACTGCACTGTGGCGATTAACGAGGCCGGGTACCCCGTATCCGTCACCACAACCATAAGGGGGTCAGCCCTCTGAGCGGCCGTCAGTCCAACCCCTGAAGACCCCCTGTTCGTCATTTTGTCGCCGCCTTGTGCCTTTTCACAAGCTTAGCTAACCCCGGTGGGGGGCAGCACTGTAGTTACCGGTGTGCCAGACACCGCAGATGCTTTACTAGCCCGCTGCGCTTGCGCTTCAGTATCCTTTTCTGGGAACCGTTGAGGTTTTTTTTATTGGGTCACTGATTGGCCGCTACCGTTTCCATAGCCTCACTCAGAGGGACCATCTATCCTTCAGCTCTTGGAAGAGCTGGGGGCACAGCCGCCGCATGGGTTAGGCTTGCCGGAGAGACAGATTGGAAGAAAAGGGTTGTGCTAGACCCGTCAAGAATCAACCTCTCTCCCCTCTCCGCCACCTCCCTTCCTCCTTCTTCTTTTTCGATAGATTAAGCGTCATTTATTTGTGTTCCCACGAGCAGCTAGGGAAAGAAAGGTCCGCCCCTGCAGAGCCCCGCATGCAGGGGTAAGATTAATTACTCGGGGAGGTCGTCCGGTGTCCCCGAGAGGCTGTTCAAACACCTTCATGAAGTCAAAGTGTGACGGACACGATCAATCTACACCCATGGCTTGAGGGGGGTGGGGGTCACATTGAGCGGAACGCTTAATGAATATCTCTTCGCAGGAGACCATAAAAACGGAAGACTGCTTCTTGGTCGCTTTGCGGGCCACAGGTCCTTCCCGTGCCGATTCCAAGAACTGGAATCAGTCCGGGAGGGACTGATCATATATCATACTAAAATCATGCATACCAGGAGAGCCCATACACATGCAGGCCGAGGTCCTTTTGACCCCTATGTCCCTCACTCTTAAGCCTCTTCAAAAACTACAAAGTCTTACAGCCCCTAGGAAAGGATTTTCTTTACAGTAAGACTGTACTGGAAATATAATTATTTGAAAAATAATTTTTTGTTAAAAACTCTGATATTACGGAATAACTTTTTGTTAAAAACTCTGATATTGCGGAAGAAAATTAAAATATTTGGTACAAAATTGATGTATAATGGTTAAAACATCAACCATTTGGTTCAAATTAAACAACTTCCTTGAAAATTCTTACTCCTTGCTTGATAGTTGTAAATACTAGAGTTAGATCCATAATTAATTGTGTTTCATTTAAAGATTTGCTTAAAAATGCAAGTAATTGGTTAAAAATTTAATATACTTTTTTTTAATTCAACTATTTTGTTTGAAAGTTATCTTTTTCTCAAATGAGAACACCTATTATTGACGGTGGATTTGAAAAGAGCGGCCAACTGCACGTCAATAATTACCTGTAGAAAAATCGTTTTTTGATCTTGGAACGGTACACACAACAACAAAAACATAAAGTAAACATGGTCTGACCTACAGATCAGGGAAAATTTTTTTTTATGTTGAATTGCATGCTCCAAATGCGCAATATCGATCACGCAACTCCATCGCGTATACTGCTGCACTAGAGTTCTTTTAAATTGTGTTTTAATTAAATAATAGATTTGATGTTAAAATTCTTCTTGTAATTATTCCTGGGAATACGATATGTATTAATGTGTCTACAGGAGTCAACAACAACTCAAAATTAATGTTTCAGTCAAAAACTGACCTTTTTTAAGTAGCCTGTAGAGATAGAGAATGGGTTATAATAAAAGTTTTATTTCTTATATTATTTGTTCGATCTTTTTTAGGTTTAATGTAACTATCTTGCTCTGATAATTCCGAAAAAGTTGCCATGCTTTCGTAGCACACAGATTCTTCTCCTTAATATTACTTCGTGGTTATTGTTTAATTCTCATGTGATGCCTGATTTCATGTTTTATCGAGTTGAATTTAAAAGGGGTGAACTAGCACCCACAAAAATAGAGCTCACAGGTTCTACAATATACGAGATAGTATCTCATGGACCAAGAAGAAGAGGCTTCTTAGCACATGCGCAGTTGACGAGATTCCTGTTCCTAAAATAGTACTGAGAAGCACAAATCAAGCTCCCGTGGAGAACTTGCGCATTGATAGGAGTTAATGCATTGTTTTGACCATCAGTGAATAGCGCACGATCAATGCCGAGTCGCAAAATTCGAATCTCGACGGTGAGTCACCACGCTTCGTGGAACCGAACTAGCGACTGTCTCACATGTCCGTAGCTTCTATCGTTCTACCAATCTTTACATTGAGTCTTTTGACACGAGTGGCGTTCCACATCAAAGATGAGACAATTACCGGAGACGCTATTCTGAAATTCATTCATTACTCTGAGCTGGAAGTAGGAGCATTGCCGTGAAATGCTTGATCAAAAGGAAAAATTGCGATTTATTATAACACCATGAGAGAAAGCACCAGGGGGCGAAAGCAGTTGTCAGGTAGGTTTCGCTTCTTTCTCTGTTTTTTTATTTGAATAATTTGTCGCATTTCAATGTTATATGTCAAAGTGGAAGACATACTCTGTTCAGGCTAATATTTACTAAACTTGGTTTATTTCTCATTTAAGCAAATCACGCATTAATTCAAGTGTTGATTGAAGCTTATAATAACGTACATTAGTTCATGTAGTGGTTAGTCGGACCACGTTAACTAAAATGAACTGAACATGGTGTCGATTTAGCCCTAGTCGCCACATCCATATTGTGATACTTGTCCATATTTTTTTTAAATTTCTGAGTCATGATTAAATGAATTATATTCTCAAAATTGAATTCAAAGGGTAGCTTCTGTGTATATTTAACCAAACACTCTTTTTTGTTACTACTTACATTTTTTAATAATTCGGAAATTATGGTTATTATTGTTATGGTTTAATTCAAAAAAATTTTTTTTGCTAAATTTGATATTTCATATATTTTGTTATAATTCTTTCATATAATTAATGCACAGGCATAAAATTTCTATTTATCAAAATACATTTTTTTGTATTTATCCCTTTTAAAACAGTGGAGGGACGTTCTTTATTATATTTTATAGCATCTCCAAATTCAGTTTTTAAACATTTTTATTTTTGTGGAAAAAAATCAGGGGGAGCTATACACAATTGACCACACGACAATGTATCACATGCCCTTAACTATGTTGTTGGCTATATATATATACTGGAAGAAGAACGTTGATTGTTAGAAAAAAAGAAGGAGAAAAGCAGACTATATGTCAGTACTGTAACATTTAAATCAAATTTGAATGTTATATGATAAGTGAAAGCTTTCATATGTTATCTGCAAAGGGGTCTAGCAATCCAAACCTGTTGTCCGTATTGTTCTACAGCTGATTTTCCATTGTTTTTCTAGCGCGCGCATTTTCCTGGGTTCTTTTTCAAGCTGGAAGCAAGTTTTATATGTCAAAATGTGTGAAATGGCACGCCGAACAAACATGTTCTTAAAAGCATTTTAAATAGTATATTGTAAAAAAAATTTAATAAACCTAATAGCCAAAAATAACTTTTAACACACACATACACCGATTGAATTCATTAAAAAAATTAATTATAAAAATAAATAATATTATGGACTACAATTGCAACGAGGAGCGCTTGCCGAACGTGATTTGCACTGCATGCTGGATAATTGTATATACAAAAAATAGAGATGCAAGTACAGTCAAAGGATCTATGACACTTCCGGATTATTCAAAATGGACCATACCGGATAAATTAATTACTAGAGCAGTTGACATTTAAGTGTGTAATTACACTCTTTCTGAAGGAGCTAGATCCCGGAATGACTTCAATTTTTCGAAACCTAAATCTGACTTAAAAGCTTCGAAAGCGCTAAAAATTAATATATGTCCAAAATGTTTAAAAGAAATAGTTTAAGTTAAAAATCATATTTGTAGTGTATTATCTAACTATAACAATATTCAACAGCATATAAGCAAAACCTTAAATACTAAGCTAAAAGAGCAGTTGATAACAATTTGAAGCTACTAGTTCCAAAGGTTACGTATTACGAAGAGAGCTTCATTCGTTGGAACAACATACAAGCCTTAATTGATTCAGTGAAAGAATCTAGGCAAGTAAATGATCAAGTGAACAAGTAAAAAAAGTCCAAATTTTAAGACGGTGTTGATAGCGCGCAAGAAAATCACAAAAACGATGAAAATATGTATTCATTTCTAAATATTAGAAATTTTTGCGGTGCTACCATAGCTACTGATTTAATAAAAATAAATAAAAATAATCTTGTTTCTTGTGGTAAATACAGGAAAATTAAGGTCTCTTTGCAAAATCACGAAGCATGGAAGAGCAATGGCAGTAATAAATCTGATGCTAAAAATTATATGTTTTGCGTTCATCCACCTATCTGTTCGTCAGACAAAGATGTAGAAATTATAGACATTATACCACCTACAGAATTGCATCTACTGTTAGGTCTAGTGAATCATATATTTAAAGATATGTTGAAAAAGCATGAAAAAGTAAGTTTGGCATGGGGTGCGAAACGTAATGTTTTTTGAGACGTATGTAATGGGAGCCCATGGGTTGCAGGAAATGCTTGCAAAATACTTCTGAACAACGTTGATATGTTGCGTGCAAACAAAAGCTTGGACTGCATAAAGCACGCTCAGTGCTTTCAAGATTTTCGAGATGTCGTCAATTCTGGGTTTAAAAATATCCTGAGCCCTGAATTGAAACATCACAACCAAAGATTCCATAAAAGATATATGGATCTAAAAATAAGTATTAACCCTAAAGTTTACGCTGTGCTTCACCACGTGACGTACTTTTGTAGAAACCAAACGAGGGCTTGGATATTATAGTGAACAGGCAATGGAATCTATTTTTATTAATTATTAATAATATGATTAATAATTTATAATATCTAAATTATTCATAGTATTATTATTATTATGTACATATATGTGAAATGTAAACATTACTTAAATAAATTTTACTATTCTTCAGCATATATATAAAAATATTTGTTTTATTTATATGTGAACTAAACTAAAGTTCATTCAGGCACACCGTGATGAGGATATTATATCAAGTAAACGGGTACTTCTCGAAACAGTCTCTAGCATATTTACACCCAAAGACACTGCCACAATCGAAAATGAACTTTTCGGTTCTAAAAATTTCGAAAATCGCTAAAGAAAAGACGAGTACCTGGACGTAAATTCACAACTACGAGCAGCTTGTAATCTCCAGAAACTTTCTAATGTTTTAACAAAGATTTGCACAAATAAAGAGGAGTCAAATTGATAGATTAATTACGGCAACAAATTATCTTCTAAGAATGCAAGGGAAACGTTAGCGAACAGACATCGAAATCTCTCCCGAAAACTTCGAGAGGCTGAGATTATACAAAAACGCCATCCATCAAAAACCAAACCAACTTATCATTCATTCGAAGCTTATGTGACTGATGTACTATCAGGCCATATCAAATTGTTGTCTCGGAGGAGCGATGGTAGTTGCGATGAACTAAAGGAACACTGGGAAGCGTCAAGGAGCTATCGCGCCGTAAAGTGGAAAGCCGATCAACTAGGATCGGTTATTTCTACTGCGTTTCCAGTACTAAAAATGCGTATGCGCCTCGATCCGTAAGAATAAACTATTCTATTATTTTAATGCGTCTCTTAACCTTATAAATAAGCAATCTAGTTACAGTCGAACTTCTCATGTCTAAACTGCACGGGAATGCAAATCCCCTTATACTTTAACTGGCGTGCCCACCCAAATTTCATGGTTTTGAGGTTAGCTTGAAATGTTATTTTGTTTCCTGCGTGAAGCGAAAAATTGAAAAAAGACAAAGTTTTCATTATAAATGTTCAGTAGGTTATATTTAAATTATATATATATATATATATATATATATATATATATATATTGTAACTGCGGAAATTTGT
>JAAAKG020184500.1:0-25491 GCA_010014905.2 Druon quercuslanigerum
CTGCTTTTTTTATCCTTTCTCTTATATGAACTCTATGATCTCCATTCTTTTGCAAAATATATCCCAAATATTTAAACCCCTTCATTTCTTCTATCTTTATTCCTTTCCATCTCCTCGTCCATTCTTTTTGTCTCCCCTCTCCTTTTCTAAACCTTATTATCTTTGTCTTTTCTAAATTTAAATTCAGCTTTTTCCCATCCAAATATTTATCTAATCCTGTAATCAAGCCCGCCATCCCTTCTTAATCCTCTGCCATCAGCACTATGTCGCCTGTGTATGCCAGTGTATTTTTCTTTTCCTCTGCCAAGCCTGATATTAATATATTAAATAAAAGTGTGCTCAGAGGACATCCTTGCCTCACTCCTCTCACCAACCAGAAACTATCTCCTACATTTACCCTGCTTTTTGTCTCTCTACAAATTTCTGATACGCTCTGTATTATTCCCTCTCATATCCCCTTTTTCACCATAACCTTTTTTATTTCGCCTCGGTCTAATGAGATAAACGCCGCCTTCTAGTCCACGAACATTGCTATCATTGACCCCTTTCCCCTTTTAATCCCCTTAATTACCAGATAGTTCAGAACATATATGTTGTCCATCACCCCCATTCCTTTTTTAAACACTGTCTGATTCGGTGGCTGTATCTTTTTTCCTCAACTTCTTTCTTCAATCTCTCCGACAAAACACTTACATATACTTTATACATTGTTGACATTAGCGTCACATGCCTATAATCTTTAACCTCCTCTCCTTTGCCTTTCTTCACTATTGGTATCACTACTCCTTCTTTCCAGAACTCTGGCCATCCCTCTCCTTTCTATACTCGATTGCACATTATCCATACCCATTCATCTTCCTCATCTCTTTCTCTACCATATTTTCCTCCATTCCTAACTTTTCTCTCTACTGCTCCTAACAAATCCAAAAAATATTTTTTTCTTTCTACCATTTCAATATCTTGGTTTACTCTTTTCTTCTTCTTTTTCCTCTATCTACTACCTTCCATACCTTTTCTTCTTTTCTAGCCTTCTCCGCCTCTTCCTCAAACCTTTTATTTTCTTTCTCTTTCTTTTGATCACACAACTCAGAATAGTCTTTCTTTTTTCTCC
Source organism: Druon quercuslanigerum (assembly GCA_010014905.2). Lineage (NCBI taxonomy): Eukaryota > Metazoa > Arthropoda > Insecta > Hymenoptera > Cynipidae > Druon > Druon quercuslanigerum. The sequence continues at coordinate 1,112 of JAAAKG020184500.1, forward strand.
TATCTTCTTCCCTATTACTTTGTTCTTTTCTACACTTTCTTAATTCCTTCCTAACCTCCTTCTTTTTACCTTTACAATGCTCATCCCATCCACTTCTGTTCCTTCTTTGCTAACTTGATTTTTGTTTATGCACTTTAATGCTGTTTTTACTTCTCCTATCAATTTTTCCATTTCCTCGTCCATATTTCTCTCTCCCATATTGATATTTCTTATCTTTTCTCTAAACTGTTCTTTTCCTTTCCTTGACCAATCCCCTTTCGCTACACTCTTTACCTTTGTCCCCTTCTTATGCATATTACTATTACTTTTCTCTCTCTCTAATGTCACTTTTAAGGGAAAGTGATCCGAATGAATATAATCATCTACCTCTAATTTCTTAACCTGATCTCTTACCTCATCCACTATCACATAGTCAATTACCGTTCCCCTTTCTCCTTCAGACCGTGTATATTCTTCTTCATCATCTCCCTCCCAAGCTCTTTAACAACTTCTCTCCCTCCCCATTCAGTACCTTATGTTTTGATTTTTTCCTCCCTCTTCTCCCCGTTCCCTTCCTCCTCTTTCTCCTGTTCTAGCATTGAAATCCCTACCTATTGTAAGTCTAATCTTTTCTTTATTTTCTTCCACCATTTCTTTTAAATACTCTGCTTTCTCCTGCATATCGCCATCTACATAAACCCCCGCTAACTCCACTTCTCTCCTCCCATCTTTACCTTTTTTACTATTAATCCTTCTTTTTGATCATTTCTCTCTATCTTATCTTTCCCTGTTATAACTTCATTTCTCACTCCCATCACCATGTATCCCATTGCTCCACCCTTTTTATTCTTCCTCTTTGCATTTGAACTTGCCATTTGTAATCTCTTGGTAACTTTTCCTTTTCTATTTCCCATCCCTTTTCATCATCATCATTATTACAACATCCCATTTTGCCAAAATTCTCATAAATTCCCTATCTTTTCTCTCTAATCCTGCTATATTCCAGTAACATATCCTCTATTCTTCCCTACATTCGTTTTTTGTCTCTTTTGGCCTCTTAATATTTCTTATTTTTCTATCTCCTGTTCCGTCCTCTCCTAGTTTCCCTGCACCTCATTTCTTACTAACTCTTCCCTTTCTTCATCCCAATCCCACCATACTTCGTCTATCTGTATTCTCCCATATTTTACCCATTTTCTTCTTCCCTTTTGTCTTTCCTCTTCCGATATTTTCCTTAATTTAAATTGCATCCTTCATTCTACCCATGTCACTTCGCACTTTCTCTATCTCTATCTTAGCATCAATCCTTTTTAGTGCTTCTTCCACTCCTTCCTGCATCTCCTTCCTCTCTAATCTTATACCATTTATCACTATGTTTCTTTTTCTTTCTTTCCTCTCTTTCTTTTCTATTCTTTGTTCTATTTTTCTCAATGTTTCCTTCTTCGTATTGCTACTCTCGCCCCACCAAGATCTCGGTTCGATCTTACTATCTTCCTAATCCTACCTTGCATCTTCTCTACCTTTTTATTATAATCCTCCTGCTTCTTTAGTTTTTGCTGCAATGACATCATCATTTTTTCTAACTAATCCTTAACTTCTTCCCTTTTGTTAATTTCTTTCCTAAGTTCAGCCATTTCCCGTCTAATTTCTTTCCTTACTTCCTCTTCCCTTTTTTCCTGCTTTTCTTGATAAATGCCCATTACTTTTATCATGACTTCGCGAATTTCTTTCAGTCTTTCCTCTTTCCTCTGATCTTCGGTTTCGTCTCCGTTACCGTCAGCCCCCTTACTATTCTCACCCTGCTCTACAAAATTCTACTTTTCCGGTGGTGATCTAAACATATTTGGATATTTTGAGTTAAAACCTAAATCGTCCTTCTCTTCACTGCTTCCCCTCTCCTCTCTCTTCCTTTTGATAAAAGCCTCAATCGATCCTACGCTTTTGCTCTTAATCTCTACTTTTCTATAGTTTTCTTGTACTTCTCCCTTGCCTTCCTTTCTTTGATCTCCTCTTTCTGTATACTAAATACTTCCTGCTTTAAATCCGCTTTTCCTCGACGTTACTCTCTTCGATATCCATGATTCCAATTTCAAACGTTCCCTTCCCTGTCTCTATCTATCTTCGCGCTCTGTTACCTGTTTTGTCTTTCTCCGTCTCTACCCAACCTTGCGAATACTAACCCGATCAACCCAGTCCTCCCACCCTGTTACAAATCTCAAATCAACCTAACCTCAACTTTCACACAAATCAGCCTCAAAAAGATCATCACCTCCTTTTCAACTTTACAATCCCTCAAACAATTTTTCCTTCTATATACTTCCACAATGCACTAACCTCAAATTTCACAAAAATCGGAAAAACTCAGCATCCACAATTCCCACTACCTTACACTTCCATGCCGGAAATGGAAGTCAACTTCCCTTACTCAAATTTCCCATAAATTCCCCTACTTTTCCTCTCATAATTTCCCCTCATTTCTACTTCCCCTACACTTATTCCTCTTTACTGTCCTTACTTCTCCCTTATTTCCCCTTACTTTCCCTACTTTTCTTACCCTCGTTTTCCCTACTTCCCCTGCCATCATTATCACTCACTTTCCTCACTTCCCTTCATTTTCACTAATTTCGTCCTATTTCCCCTTTACTCACTCCCCCTCAGTTCTCGCCCTTGGAGAATGGGACGACTACGAAGCCAGCTTTAAATTCATAAGAATTTTGATCATTTTTGCACTAAAAAATAATATTTGAAATAAGCATTGAAGTTGATTTTTAATAGCTCATATTTTGCGGGACCTGTTGTCTGCGCCTTCAGATAACTATGAAATTAAATTTAAATTAACTATTAAAACTCTTGTTTAAAGTATTCAAAATTTGAAAAAGCTGAAGATGATAATTAACTCTCAACTCAGCGAAATGAGCACACTGCTGTGAATAAAATACACCTTTTGAAAGTTCGAGTAAAAAAAAAGTAAAGAAAAAAACTCAAAAGCTCTAAAGCTCGAACACGCGAGCACGATATGAGTTCAGGTACTATTCTCAGGGAATGAATGGTAGTGTAAAGTCATTAAGTCAGTACAGCGTAACGCCACGAAAAAGATACTCAGGTAACTGAAGTTCGCAAAATTTATAAACGAAAATGTATAACATTTATTTATTAAAATTAATTTTTTTAGTAATACATTATTTGCTGTTATATTCTCGAGATCAATAAAGTTTTCATCTCAAACATACGATAAATAATCTTGTTTAAAAATTAAAAAATGGCTTGGATAGGATTATGAACAAATACTGTTGTATTTCTAATATTAAAAAAGCTTTTCTTATATAAACAAGATAAACAATATATTTTGAGTAGGTCAATCGACGTGCCTCGAATACGCGAACAATAACTTTAAGTATATTATTATTATATTCTCGATTTCAAAACAAGTTTTCCTCTTATAAACAAGGTAAATAATTTTGTTTAAAAAATCAAAATTGATGTTGTCAGATCAATCGAGAAGTCTCGAAAACGATAAACAATATATTTTGAAAATTTTTTAATGAATAATGCTAGATCATAAGAGATAATAGAAGGTTCTTCAGTAGGTCAATCGACGCCTCTCAAATACGCGAACCATTACAGCAAATAAATTAGTATTATATTCTCAATTTTCAAACAAGAGTTCCTTCTATAAACCTATCAACAACCTATAAGCAGATTAAAAATGTACGTCATTATAAACCTCCCTCTATGAGGAAGAAAAAAATTGATACATTGGAATTCGTGGATGGATAAAGCGTAGTTGTCATAGCGTGATTATTGTCTAAAATAATGTATAACTTTATTCTTGCTCTACCAAATTTATTTTCGTAATTAAAAAAAAATTAATTTATATTTTTTTATAAACGATGCGAACTTCAGTTATAAAGTAACTCAGGGAATATAAGGTGCACAACCGCACCGCACTGAGCAATATAGGTAAGTCGGACGTTTGTTCAGAATGCGGATATCGGTTTTCAATAAAACTCGGCCACTGGTTCGTCGTAAAGAGTGCCAAAGCTTCAAAGGGATGCGACCAACGGACGTCAGTTCGAAGGTAGGTTCTCTAGTAGTCGCAATCAACGTTGAAATGAAAATGTGAAACTAGATGAAAGAAATTCCCTGAAAGAAGAATTACTATTCTGTGGCTCCATTGAAATGAGGATAATTAGGAACCTGATCAAAGAAAATGATCTTTCCGGACGAAAATAAATCCGCAAAGAAAAACAAGATGGAAAATCTATACTAAAATGGACCTCTTTTTAGGGTTTCGTAGCTCTAGACAGAAATCTTTATATTTTCAGTGATGTGTCCTATCGTCGTAATTTTCTTCTCGGAAGGGGAAGTGAAGGGTAGGGAAATATGGCAAGTAATGGGGGTGGAGGAGAAGCAAGGAAAGTCATATCAATAGTGACATAGTACGGGAGAGAGGGAGAGAAAAGGAAGAAGTAAGGAAATGTAAATATGGATGGGGGCGGGGAAGTAGGGATGGGGATAGTAGCGGGCCTGTCAAACATGGAAGGATTAGGCGATTAGGGGAACGCTAATGAAGGTTACTATGCAGGGAGAAGTAGTCAGCGACGGAAAGATGAGGAGGGCAAGCAAAGGAAGTGATGGTAGAGTAGGTGAAGTAAGGGAAGTGGTAGCATATGATGGAGCAGTAAGGGTCGAGAGGAAAGGCATGTATGAGAACGGATAAGAGGAACTGAGGAAGTGTAAATATGGAAGGGTGGGAAAAAAGAGGAAGGTAACTAGGATGACTAAGTCCGTGAATGGAAGCGCAGGAAGTGAAGAGAGTAGAGTAGGAGAAGTGAGGGATTGTTGAGTATGGGTATGATAAGAGGAGGGTGGAGTGTGGGAAGGGGATAGTATGGTACTGAGTTGATAAGCCATGATGCCATGTAAGTTTCAATAAATTATGAATTTAAATGAAGGGAGAGTAGGGAAAGTACGATTGGTGAATAGGGTTGTGGTGGTGAAGTACGGGAGGTTAAGGAGGGAGGTAAGTGTATGTGATGTGGAAGTTTTCAGGAAAGGAAGTATGTGTAGAGGAGGTTAGTAAGAGTTTGGTGGACGGTACGAGATAAGATCGGATAAGATAGAAGAGAGGAAAGTCAGGGAAGTGATAGGAGAAGAGTTGAAGTTATAGTAGAGATGGGGGAGTAATGGAAGTCTCGATGGTGAATAGGAGCTGGGAGGAAAAATAGTAGAACATGAGAAGAAGTGAGTGAACTGTAAATAGGTGTGTTAGGGGAGGGGGTGATGTGAAAGTATGGAGAGGTCGATGCTCGTATAGGAGCGGAAGAAAGGGGAGTTATTAGGTCGTAATGGAAGGAAGGAGAGATGGAAAGGGGTGGATATATAAATATGAGCCGACAGGATAGAAGAGGATACAAGAGAGTCTGAAAATGTGTGATAGGGAAGAGGGGAGATTTGAGCGACTTAACTTATGTCTCAATAAGCTACGAAACCCTTTTTTGTAGGCTCCTAGTTTGACTAACTTTTTGAAAGTCTTAAGTCTGCATTTCTTGTTGCAAATATTTTATTTAAAGTATGTAACTAAAATTCACGGCGATGTCACTCTGAAATATCGTCAACTACAAACAGGAATCGACCGAACCATCCATACACATTTTTTCTTTCTTCTCACATTCCAACATTGTTCTTTCTTTTCGAATTTATTTTCTTCTTTCGCATGTGCTCGACTGAAAACTCAATACCTTAGCACGTAAACTTATTGTTGCACGTGAATCTTCAGTGCTGCCTGCAGTAATTTATCTGTTCATTGTAGAATGTATTTGTAGTAATTGTTTTCTAAATTGTATTTAAGACTCTGTTTTTAATTGTGTTGAATCATATTCATATTTCTTAGAGAATAGTTATCACTACGCAAGGTTGCACTTTCGGTCATTTAATCAAATCATCTTACATACTTATTATTTGTATTCTTTATTTCAGATTATTGTGATATCCTTTCTTGATTTTTGGACCCATCCATGAGTCTTATATGCACTAAAATGTCCTTTTAACATTTTATCACTTTTGATTTTTATCCAATCTTTAGGATTGCGAGTTGAATAAAAATTGTATGGATGGTTCCGACAATCAGGTTCTTATAATCGCCCTTGTACGGAAACAAGAATAATAATCACTATACAATTAGTAGGTCAATATGTGTCAGCCCTGCTTTAGACGATTTATAATTTATTTGACCTAAAATCCATTACTATCTATATTTTTAATTAATGGTTAATGTCCGATAGTCTTGTATAATATTAATTTAAAAATTCACAAAAGTTAAAAATGAATTTAAAATATGGACTTAAGGCCAATTAAGTTCTAAACCGTCTGAGGGAGGGCTGATACGCATTAGCTTACACACAAGAATTATTTAAAAAAAAGTATTTTAGAATAAAAAAAAAATTCTAGACCCTAGTCCCCATTAAAAAATTGTCTTTACGACTAGTGATTAATATTCAAATATTTTCTTGCAAGGCTGATTGAATAATAAACACAGCATATTGGTAACAGGCAGGTATACTTTTTTAAAGGTCATCAATAGATATGAGCATTAGTTTGTTCGAATTTTCCTAAATAAAGGAGTAATTGTAATTTTTTTTTAATTGAAGGAAATCAAGCTGATTTATAATATAGTCAAAGATATTTTTAGATCAAGGTTCCTACCTTACAGACTTCGAGAACATTCCACAGCTGAAGTGGTTCTTGTTCGTGCTAAGTTTCTAGAATATTATCGAAGTCGGTAAGGTAGAAATCTTGCTCTGGAAATTCCCTTTCCTTCCTACTCGATTTATCGTACAGTTATGTTGTTTTTATATTTCGATAAATATTATATTTTCGATAAAATATTATATTTCGATAAAATTAAACAAATATGATTCTCACTAAACATCCTGAAATAAAAGGGGTGAAAAGGGATAAAAGTTAACAAAGAGTGAAACCTTTGTGAAGAATATTAACGAGACATAGACTGCAGAGCGGTATTTCTGTCTCCCTAAATCATACGGGGAACTGAAACGAGACGAAAATGCATTGAACGGTTGTGCAATCAATACTAGTATACGGGATGCACACTATGCCGATACCTACAGGTATGCTGACGTTCTACGGAAAAAGTCAGCATCTACATTTTTAAATATTAATTAACAATTCTTCTTTTTTTATAAATGGGTAGATCGAACCGAAATTACCTAAAATCTTTTTAAAAAATATACAAACATACATTAAATCAAACGAAGTAGGGAAAGTCAGATTTAAACATTTTCATCGATTTTATCTGTTCGCTGATTATGTAGTTCAGGCTGTCCAGCGAGGATAAATACCAAAAAGTTCCTCGAAACTCATTTCTGGGCAGGCCTGATGTAGTTACTGCCTTTGTCCATAGAACGTCAGTATGGTATTCCCATGGTCGTATGAATTAGAAGCTCCCAGCGTGACATACGCATTGGGTAGTCCACAATCGGTTAGCTGCGGCTATGAACATTCCCAATGTTCATAGCCGCTGCGCCAAAACCCGATTGTAATAAATGCAGGCTAGTCCATAATCGGTTTGCAGTGGCTATGAATGTTGGAGAATGTTCGTAGCCGCTGCACCGCAACTTTTCGTAGCTGCCGTGCCGCAACTTTTCGTAGCCGCTGTGCCGCAACTTTTCGTAGCCACCGTGCCGCAAACCGATTGTAGAAACTCTGGGTAGTTCACAATCGGTTTGCGGCACGGCGGCTATGAGCTAACTCATACGTCCATGGGTACCGGCACCTTTTTTCTTCTCGCTTTCAACCACCCACGCTCTATATCTGTCTTACTCTGCCTGCCTGTCTGTCTGTTACCAATGTGTCAGGAATGTTGACCACGATTGTTTTCGTTCCCTGTACTAGTTGTCCATGTCGTTGGTTTGGTAGCTAGCCTGTATTCCTAGTTAAAACGCACCCTACAAGTCGACACACACCACTCGGACTGGGGACTGCCCGAGCTTTTATGAAGATTGGTCAAAAGGTATGGATAACGCAATGGTGAATATATTGGATCCTGCCTCCAACTATAAGTCCGGATATTGTCGCCACGTTTTCGGTGACACAGTCCTCTGCATTCCCGAACGTTACGTCCATGTTGAACCAAGGGGAGTCGGGGCTCAGGGTATCGTGTGGTGAGTAAAACAAGAATCCGACCGACTCCATGGTCGAGGAAATCCGATATTTCTCCTCGAGCTCCAAAAAAAAGTTCATGATATTTTTCTATCAGGGTCCTATTTATATTTTCTGCGAAAGGAAATTCAATTCCCTGGATTGCAGGGCGTAAAAAGAGATTACAATATACTACGTTTGTTTTGGATGTTATTTTTGCCATTTTAATACTTTTATTGGCTCGTAAATGCAGATTGGGGTAGTCCATTATTTGGAACCTTTTGAATGTTGCGGTCTATGCCGATAATTTTATGAGGTTACTCAAAAAAAAAAAAGATTTTCAGAAAGTTTGAGCTCAATCGGACAATCTTTTTATGAAATAAAATTTTATAATTTTGTCAGATTTAATATAAATATACGACCCACCTAGGAACTGGCAGTTTTGGTACAATAAAAGAAGATCATTTGCAAAATTGATAATTTTGAAAAATTCAAAATCTCAGGAGTCTCGATTAAGGACAAATTTCTCCAGATGGCCGCTATTTTTAATTATTTTGAAATTATCAATTTTGCGCATGATAATTTTGGAGGCATTCACAGCCGTTTGTGGAAAAATTTAAGGATCCGCGGTCTAAACTTGTTAACTGACATTTCAGAAATTTTACATAACTAAGGAAAATCGTTATTATTTTTGCAATTCTGAATATTTTTAAAAATTGTAAAATGTTTTTTGTTCATTAACTAAACGAACATATTACACGTTGGTTTTATCAGATTTGAATCAAATTTTAATGTTATATGATAATTGAAAGCTTTTCATATGTTATCTGCAAGGCATCCAGCGTTCTAAACATTTTACAGACAATTTTCATCCAGTTTGAGCATTTTTTAACAATGGAATTTCATTAATTTTAGAGAGATTTGTGAAAGCGAATTTTTTAAGTTTGTAACTAATTATATTTATATAAAACATTATTATGATATGGAAGAAACTCCTTAAAAAGAATATTCAGCAGTTTCAAACATTTTAAAAATGTTCCTCATTTTTATATTAACAAATTAATGAGTGAAAATGATACTTCAAAATTAAAAATACTTGGATACTTTAAAAAATGTCTGTTCGGAATATTCGTAAAAAAAAGCTTGGTTACCATTTTTTTAATTTTAAAAGTTATTTTGAAAGTTATTAAAAAAATGTATATTTTAAAAATTGAAAGATCTAAACACGTCATTCCTGTAACAAAATAAGAAGAATTGGTGCAGATGATTTTAAATTGATTCATTTAAAAAATAGAAAACTGCTGCTTTGAAATTAACGAAAATCTATATTTTTTTATGCAATTAATTTGAACAAGTAACATTTGTTATCTAATAGTAAATATAGTGCATTTTCATTCCGAACAAATTTTTAATAAATATCAATGTTGTTAAACGAACGAAGTGTCTAAAGCGTGAAATTAATTTGTTTGAAAAAAGAATAATCTAAGCGTTGTTTTTACGTACATCTCGACCAAAAAATTAAAGAATAGTCTCCAAATATTTTTAACCTTGAAGTAGCACTTTATCTAAATCAATTGTTAATATAAAAGCAAAGCAATTTTTAAAAATATTTTAAGCTTCAGAATATCATTTCTAACGAGTGTCCTCACTGATGTCATTTTTTTATAAATATAAGTATTAAAAGAAAGTGGCATCGTTTCTAAATAAAAAATTTAATCTCAAATTTGTTGTTAAATAAAAATTTAAGAGAAATCAAAAATAAAAATCAGCTCTCTCAAATCTGTTTTTCAATTTGATTAGCGTTTATTCTTTTTAATTGCTCAAATTCGATCAAAATTGTGAGCTGTAGTCTAATTTGTTCAGAAAATCTTTCTTTGCCCACTGTGAGACGAACGGCTGGACGGACGGATGACCGACCAAGGCTATGAGGATACCTGCCCGGGTTTATAAAGCCTTAAAAAACTATAATACACGAAATTAATTATTTTAAAAAGATTCAAAATGGCAGTAATCAATTTGTTATAAACTGGTTTTCGGTCGGGTGATAGATAGTAAGAGAAGTGTGAAATGGTGGAGTAGGAAAGTATAGGAAAAGGTAGTATAATAAGTGACGGAAAGGGTGAGTAGCAGAAAGGGCGTAGGGAAGGAGAATTAGTGAGATGAGTGTATATAGTAGTGGGGAAGTATGGAGGAGTACGGGGAGTAGAGGAAGGTAAGTGAATTTGTGATTAAGTGGGCGTGGAAGGCTCATGAAGGCTAAAGAAGTTTGAGGGGAGAGGAGTAATGTATGGGAGAAGGGGATAGTAAGTTAAGATCGTACAGCAGGTGTCTTCAGCGAGGAGAAATTGGGTCCCAAATACTCATTTGCAGCTGAGTAGAGGATCGTGTTGGTGGAAACGAAAGATGTGGTAAATAAGTATTTGGGATCCAATTTCTCCTTGCTGTCGTACAGGATAGAATAGAAAAGAGCGAGTAGGGGACGGGATGAGAAAAATGTGGGGAGTATAAACAGGGATGGTTAGTGGAAGTATATGAGGGGAAATATGGATGGGCTGGTATTAAGAGGGTAAAGAAAAGGCTTCTGGCGAACAGTATATGGGAAGGCAAGCAGGCAAGGGGGAGTAAACTAGAGACAGTATGGAAAGTGATTGAGTGGGACGTGAAAAGCTTGGGAGGTGGAAATATGTTGAGGGGAGGTGAGTAGTGAACTAGTAGAGAGGATGATACGCTAAGATCTTACATAATAGGGTAGAAGAGAGTAGAGTGCAGGCGAAATCATCACAGGGGAAGTTATGGATAAGGGAAGTGTGGGGAGGGAAATATTTAAAAAGGGATGAGGAGCAGTGCAGGAATGTAAATAGGGAGGGGAAGTATATTAGAGTTAGTAAGGTAAATGAGGAATGGTGGAGTAGAGAAAACGCGGGAAGGGGTGGTATAGTAATTGATGATAGAGGGAAGTTACAGAGAAGGAGTATGGTAATTACGGGGAGTAAATGAAGTATTGAGTGGGGCGTGAAAGGCTTGGGGAGACGGAAGCAGGTGTAGATTGAGGGGCGTAATAGACAAGTGGCAAGGATGATATGTTATGATCGTACAGGATAGGAGAGAAGAGAACGGAGTGTGGGTGATGCGTGAAGAGGGGCCGTAGGGGAGGGAATTAGAAGAAGTGAGGAGGGCGTAAAAAGTGTTTGAGTAGAGAAAAATAAGTACTGATGGGGAGTTATTGAGGGAATAGGGTATATGAGAGGAAGTGGTATACGAGAGAAAATAAGGGAAGTGATTGGGTGGGGTGTGAAATGGTGTGGAGGGGGAATTAGGTGTGGTGAGGGGCGCGTGGAGAGGAGTGGAGGGGATAAGATACGATCGGTGAGGAAAGTATAGAAGAGTGGGAGGGAAGTTTTATTTAGATGATTTGATAAATTTATAAAATTTTTAAGGTTTGATTCAGTTTTTCCTATGTAAATTGCATGGGAAATTTTTAATTGAAGGTGGACACATGAGAACTTGTCCGCACGTTAAATCTTTAAAATCTTTAAAGTTGCTTTTAGAGTTAAGATACTGCTAAAAAATCATTTTTCAAAAATAAAAACCTTGCTACATCATTTTATTTTTTGTTGCAGCGCGGCCTTCGATACCCTCACGAATCAAAATGTGGCAATTAAAAAGCTCTCCAGGCCTTTTCAAAACGTGACACATGCAAAAAGGGCGTACAGGGAGTTTAAACTTATGAAATTGGTTAATCATAAAAATGTGAGTACTGAATAAAAAACTTCCTTTTTAAAAATTCCAGTATCCTCCTCTGTTATTTTAATGTTAAAAAGGGTTTCTAACTCATCTCAAAAATCTGAAAATGTCAGGTAATTAAGTTATTTTATTTAATGATTTTAATGGGCGCATGATCAGAATTGATTCAAAAAATGCGATACTGAATATTTGAGTTAAGAAAAATGATACCTGGAAAATCTCTGGAATTTTCATGATTTTTTGTATATTAGAAGTAATTTCGTGGAAATTTTAACGGATTTGTTGGGATCTCAAGATATTTTATGGTATTTTAAAGGATTAAAAAACTCCAGCTAATTTAAAATATTTTCAGGAATTTTCTAGTAAAAGAATTTAAATTTCGGATTGTAACAGGGATTTTTTTGAAAAGAATTACAATTATGACTTTGATCAGGGAATTTTCAAAACGATAGTTAAATTTTGAACAAGTAAGAATGATTTTCAACTAAAATGATGAATCTTCAAGCAAGAAAATCCATTTTTTACAAAGCAATTAAAAATACAAGTAAGTAGTTAAATTTTCAACTGGACAATAGAAATTTTATCTAAAAATGGTATAGTACTAAAATAGTTAAATTTTCAATTATTAAACATTTTTCAGTCCCACTGGACAAGGAAATCGGGAAATGACACTGAATTTATTTTTGAACCGGGATTTTTAAAAATTACAAAAGAAGAATCTGTCAAAGTGCGATTTAAAACATTTTTTAAATACTTGAATTTTTATCTTCTTTAAATATGACAGCATTCGGTTTGTAATGCTCAATTCGAAAATCTCTTACTTAAAAAAATTCTCCATTTTAGATTTTTATTTTTTAACGTACATTTTTAATTTAACGAATTTTAAAATGCAGACTTGTAAGACTAACACTTGAAAAGTACAAGCGTTTGAAATTAAATTTTTTTGATGAAAATCATTTGTTTATGATTAACTGTAAATATAAGTTAATCAATTATTTTAAAAATTAAACTGCATTTAAAGTATCAAAATATGAACAATAATTTATTTGTTAAGATGATTTTAAAGTTCAACTTTAAAAATTAAACTAGTTCAATTAAAAGTCCTTAATCGTAAAACATTTAAACAATTTGAAGCTGAATTTTTTGAAATAGAAAGCCTTATTTCGTTAAAATTTCAAAGAGCTTCTAAACTTTGTACGTTAAGATTTTATTTATTGTTTTTAGAAATTGATTAATTTGAAGTGAATTCGTATTGAATGAGCTATTCGTACCAAAAATGTATAAGCTTTTAAAGAATTGTTAAAAGCTTCAAAAAAATAAAATTATTTTCTTATGATTGCCTGGAAAAATGAAAATAATTTTTTGTTACTAATAATTTTTAATTTTACAAAATTGAAAACAGCATGTACTTTTTTCAAGACTTTAAAGTAAAATTTTGAAGCTTTTCCAGGATATCTAAACTATTTAAAATAATTCAACTTCTAATGAAAAAATTGTTTAGTGTAAAAATCTTTGAACTCTGGAATCTATAAAAGTTAAAAATTCTAAATTTTTCAATTCAAATGCATTTATTTTAAAATTGTTGAATCGAAAAGTGCTTGTACTTTCCATTTTATAGGTGCAAATTATTTTGATTCGAGTAGACACCCTCTTAAATCAAATCATTTTGAAAGCTAGGACAAAACATTGAATGTTAATTTTGTATGAGATAGGTTTGAGTGATGATTTTCACCTTGAATCTGGACATGAAGACCATTTATATCTTGTGTCCCAAGCGAATATTCGGCATTGACATTGCAGTAATTTAACGTGTCACTTTGCAGATTATTGGACTCTTAAATGCGTTCACGCCTCAACGGTCGTTGGATGAGTTTCAAGATGTCTACCTCGTGATGGAGTTGATGGACGCCAATCTGTGCCAAGTGATCCAGATGGATCTGGACCACGAACGCATGTCGTATTTACTCTACCAGATGCTCTGTGGTATTAAGCATTTACACTCTGCTGGAATTATCCACAGGGTAAGCAATTAATGTCTATATTTTAAATTGATTTTTAATCGAAAACCCAATTTGTGGTAAATAACATAGGGCTTTAAGGGATTTAAGGAAACTGCGTGGATTTTTTACCTGGATTTCAACGTGGATTTTTACGTAAAAGTTTTAGGATTTCGACTAAGTGGAATTCTAGGCAGAGTTCTAAGTGAAATCTCCACGTGAAGCTCCACGTAGAATCTTACGTGGATCGTTTCAATTTACTGCGCAAATTTCACAAATTTCGATGTATTTTAAGCAAACTACGTGGAAGTTTTAGCATTTACGCTACTTGGAACTTTACGCCGAATTTCAAGTGAAATTCCGCATCAAATCCAACGTGGATTGTGTCAATTTACTGCGCAAATTTGATGCGGATTTTTGCAATTTTTCGTAAAAATTTCACGTTGGTTCCATCTGAAAATCGGGTGGTAAATTAAAACAATTCACATGAAATTCTGCTTCAATTTTTCAATGATTTAAGGAAACTACGTGGATTTCTTACCTGGATTTCTACGTGGATTTTCACGTAGAATTTTTAGGATTTCCACCACGTGGAAATTTACGCTGATTTACAAGTTTCAAAAAATTTTGCATGTAATTCCGCCTCGATTTTCAGTGAATTCTTCCGTGAATTATCATGTAAAAGTTTTAGGATTTATACTATTTACCGCGCAAATTTCGTGTGATTTTCTATGTGAACTTTTTTACGTGAGTTTCAGGTCTATACCTTTTTTTGAATTTTCTTAAATTCTTTTGAAATATTTTTTTGTTTATTTGAAAATATTGCAACTAACTGAGAATAGATTTCAATAATTTAAAGAGATCCCAAAGGATTTTAAAGATTTTAGGGCATTTTTTAATCCTGCAATAAATGTCCGAGAGCTTCTAAAAATGTGAATGATTTAAACAGATATTAAAAGCTCGTAAGGAATTATAATAAATTTTTCAAGATTTTCGGAAATGTCAGATTTAACGCAATTTGGCGAGATTTAAAAAATATTTTAATGTTTTCCAAAGCATTCATTTACAAGAATTAAGGGATTTAGTAGGATTTTAAGTATTTTGAAAATTTTTCAGATATTTACATGGATTTAAATTTTTTTGATGATTTTTTAAAAAGATTTCCTTTCTCAGTTACTTTTAATAATATGAGTGGATTTCAACATTTTTTTAGACATTTTCGAGTCTTTTTGTAAATCCGAGAATTTTTCAAGAGCTTTAGAATATTTCAAGGGATTTACAAAAGATTTTGAGGCATTTCGAATATTTTAGTGTATTTTTAATAGACTTGAATGATTTGAAGTGATTTCATGTGAATTTAAATACTTAGTGTATTTTTCAAAATTCCGACAAATTTTTAAGAGCTTAAAAAAGTTTCAAAGAATTTCATAAGATTGTAAAGGACTTGAACTATTTTAGGGCATTTCAAAATATTTCAAGGCATTTTCAAATGATTAAAAAAATTGTTAAGAAATTTCCAAGGATTTGAATTATAATGGTATTATAATACAT
Organism: Druon quercuslanigerum; assembly: GCA_010014905.2. Taxonomy (NCBI): domain Eukaryota; kingdom Metazoa; phylum Arthropoda; class Insecta; order Hymenoptera; family Cynipidae; genus Druon; species Druon quercuslanigerum. The sequence goes on from JAAAKG020184500.1 coordinate 16,543, forward strand.
TTTCCAAGATTTCAGGAAATAATTTCAAATATTCTAGATATTTACAAAGATGTTAATTTTTTATATTTTTTATATTTTTGAAGATTGCAATAATTTTTTAATTGTTTTCAATAAATGAAAAGCTTTACAAATTTGCAAATTATTTCAAAAGATTTGAAAGAAATTTTAATACTTTAGGATATTTAAAAAAAATAGCAAGGAATTTTCAAGACCTTTCAGCATTTTCAAGTTATTTAAAATCTTCTAAGTGATTTGAAATATTAAAGGGTTATTTTAAAAGTTTCCAAAGCATTTTCAAGAGCTTTAAAACGTTTCAAGGAATTTTAAAAGATTTCAAAGGATTTGATATATTTGAGGGAGTTTTAAAACATTTCAAGATATCGTCAATTCATTTCGATAAGTTTAAGCGATTTCAAAGGATTCAAAATATTTTAATGTATTTAAAAAGATTCCAACGCACTTTCTAAAAATGTAGAACAATTTTTACAGGACCTATAAGGTTGTTAAATGTTCTTAAATATTCTAAAAGATTTTTAAATAAATTTTTCATTTTTTCCGGAAACATCAGATTTCACAGAATTTTATTTAAAAGTTTGAATTTAAAAGAGTTTATTCGCAAAAAATAAGGGATTTCGTAGAGTTTCCAAGATTTAAGGAGATTTGAATTATTTTAATGTAACTTGAATTTTTGGAAGTATTGTGAATTTATCTTAAGTTCGTTAAAGTTTTCCTCGAATTCTTGTAAATTCAATCAAATTTTTTTATTCTTGTTTAATTTATCAGCATTCTCACGCATTTCTTCAATTTTTTGTTAATTATCTTGAATTTTTTCTTAGTTTATTTCAAAATTACTGAATCGAGTTAATTTTTCTCTTGTTTTTATATTGTTTTATAGTCAGTTGAATATCCTTTTAATTGATCTTGAATTTTTTTGAATATCATAGCATTCTTCTTTGTTTGTTTGAATTGCTCTAACCCCCTTCAATTGTACTGAAATCGATGCATTTTTTGCCTTTTTCCAATTATTTTGGCTTTATCTTCAATTGTTTTGAATTCCTATGAATTTATCCTAAATTTATTTAAATCCCCGAATTTGTATAAATTTAATTGAATTCTGTTGAATTCTTTTTAATGCTTCGGAGTTCATTGAAGTTTTTTGAATTTACTTGAATACTTCTAAATTCATTCAATTCTACTAAATTCAATGGTTTTTAAAATTATTTTTAGTTCTTTTTTATATTATCATAATTTTTTAACATTTTATCATATTCTTTTGAATTCTCTTGAACTTTTTTTAAGCTGAGTTCAAAGTTACTGAACTCAGTTGTTTTTTTCATATTTTTAAATTGTTTTATGTCACTTGAATTTCCTTTTAATTCATCTTGAATTTTGTTTAAAATATCGGATTCTTTTGCAACTCATTTGAATTATTTTTAATTTATCTTCAATTCTTTAAAATCATCAACGAATTTTTATAAATTTAATCGACTTCAGTTAAATTCTTTTTAATCTTGAAGTTCTTTTGATTTTTTTTTAATTAAATTAAATTAGTCTAAATTTACCGAATTTTACTCAAGTTATTGATTTTTTAAAATTATTTTTAGTTTTTTTTTAAATTGTCATCATTCTTAGACATCTTATCATATTCTTTTGAATTCTCTTGCATTTTTTTAAGCTGACTTCAAACTTACTGAACTCAGTTGTTTTTTTTCATATTTTTAAATTGTTCTCATGTCACTCGAATTTCTTTTTAATTCACCTTGAATTTTGTTAAAAATATCGGATTCTTTTACAATTCATTCGAATTATTTTGAATTTATCTTCAATCCTGTACAATCATCCTCGAATTCTTATAAATTTAATCGAATTCTGTTAAATTCTTTTTAATCTTGAAATTCTTTTGATTTTTTTTTTAATTCACTTAACTTTTTCTAAATTTACTGAATTTTACTCAAGTTAATGATTATTTAAAATTATTTTTAGTTTATTTTTTAAATTGTCATCAATCTTAAACATTTTATCATATTCTTTTGAGAGCGCTTGCATTTTTTAAGCTGATTTAAAACATACTCAACTCAGTTCATTTTTTTTATATTTTTAAGTTGTTTTTATGTCACATGCATTTTCTTTTTATTTATCTTCAATTGTTTTTAAATCTTTTGAATTTATCTTAAATTCTTTTAAATTATCCTCGAATTCTTATAAATTTCATCGCATTCTGTTAAATTCTTTTTAATCTTGGAATTCTTTTGACTTTTTTAATTTACTAAAGTTCTTATAAATTTACTCAATTTTATTAAACTCAATGATTATATAACATTATTTTCCGTCCTTTCTTAATTCATTATCATTCGGCATTTCATTAGATTTTTTAAAACTCCTGGAATTTTTTCTAAGCTCATTTCAGACTTAGTGAATTCAGATTATTTTAAAATATTTTTAAATTATTTTGGAATCACCTAAATTTTCTTTTAATTCACCTTGGATTTTGTATGAATATAATCGAATTCTTATCGATTCTTTTTAATTCCTCTGGATCCACTTCAATTTTACAGAAATCAATGGATTTTTTGCCATTTTTTAAAATTATTTTGAATTATTTTTAATTTATCTTCGACTGTTTTAAATTTCTATCAATTTATGCTAAATTTGTTAAAATTTTAGAATTGTTATAAACTCAATTGAATTCTACTGAACTCTTTTTAATTCTTGAGAATTATCTTGAACTTTTTCTAGTTTACTTGAAATCTTCTAAATTTACTCAATTCTACTAAATTCAATGATTTTTAAAAATTAGTTTTAGTTCTTGTTTACATTATCATCATTCTGAGACATTTTATCATATTCTTTTAAATTCTCTTGAATTTTTTAAGCTGACTTCAAACTTACAGAACTCAGTTTTTTTCATATTTTGAAATTGTTTTCATGTCGCTTGAATTTCCTTTTAATGCACCTTGAATATCAGATTATTTTACAATTTATTTGAATTATTATTAAATTATCTTTAATTGTTTTGAATTATTTTGAATTTATCTTCAATGCTTTAAAATTATCCTCGAATTCTTATAAATTTAATTGAATTCTTTTTAATCTTGAAATTCTTTTCATTTTTTTAAATTTACTTCAATTTTTCTCAGTTGATTTTTTCATATTTTAAAAGTGTGTTTATATAACTTGAATTTCCCTTTAACTTATATTCAATTGTTTGAAATTCTTTTGAATTTATCTTAAACTCTTTTAAATTATCCTCGTATTCTTATCAATTTTTTTGAATTCTGTTGAATTCTTTTTAATCTTGGAGTTTTTTTTAATTTACTTAGTTTCTTCTAAATTTACTGAATTCAACTAAATTCAATGATTATTTAAAGTTATTTTTAGTTCTTGTTTACTTCATCATTATATGTTTTTGAATCACCTAAATTTTCTTTTAATTCACCTTGGATTTTCATGAATATCATCGAATTCTTTTTGTTTTTTTTTTAATTTCTCTAAATTCACTCCAATTTTCAATGGATTGTTTTGGGTATTTTTCTCACTTTTTGCAATTAACTGGAAGTATTTTAAAATTAACTTCAATTGTTGAGAATGTTTACGAATTTATTCTAAATTCGTGCAAATTCTGCTCGAATTATTATAAATTTCATCTAATTGTGTGGCTTTATTTCAAATTCAAAAGAACATTAATCACATTATGTGTTATTAGTTAGTAATTTTGTCAACCTTTTAAATTAAATCAGACTGTGACAGCCTTAAAAACAATTAATTACAAATTTATAAATTTAAATTTATTTTATTCCATTTGTAAAAGATGCTACACTAAAAATTCAAATTTTGATCTTAAAATATTATTATAGTCAGAGAAAATGAAAAATGAATCAGAGAATGTTGATTTTCAAAATTCCCTTATTTTTTCAAAATATAGAAGTAAATTCCAATCTTTTATACTGATTTTTTCTTCAATTTCAGGATTTGAAACCTAGCAATATCGTCGTCAAGTCAGATTGCACATTAAAAATTTTGGACTTTGGCCTCGCCAGGACTGCTGGTACGACGTTTATGATGACACCCTACGTCGTCACACGATATTATCGAGCGCCAGAGGTAAGCCTCCAACGGCGATGCCTATTTTATTTATTCAGTTTATTTATATTTATTTATCCCCATCGTGTAGCTGAGTGATAATAACGTACTGATGAGGAATAAAAAGCCAAACAAATATATTTTTATTTTGCAATTAGTAATTAGTAATTTAGATTTGAAGGGCAACTTGAACGGGAAACCGGGAAATGACCGGGTATTTACTTCTGATCGTAGAAAAAAAAAATGTTTATTATTTTAGTAACTTTGGTCTTTTCAGAATTTCCTACAGTTGCAGGGCATACGAGTGAAAATAATTATCGTTTTTATTTTAGGACCTTGAGTTTCGATAAAGAAATATAATTTCCCTTGGGACAGGGAATTTTTTACATGGTACGGACATTTTTTTAAAGAATTAAAACTGGGATTTAGAAGATAGGAGTTTTAAAAATCCCTGTTTCAAGTTAAAATTCGACACAATTTAAAAGTTCCCTCCTCTAGTAGTTTTCAGAGTAGAAATAGTATTTCAAGGAGTAAATATTTATGAATAATAATATAAATATTTTTTACAATTTTCGTTAGGAATTTGCCTTTTTTTCTTGAAAATTCAACTACTTATGGTTAAAAGCTAAACGCTTTTGTTAAAAATTAATTTTTTTATTTGAAGATTTATTATCACTTTAATTAAAAATTCATTTCTTTTTAAAAATCTAACTATTTTGTGGAAATACGATTTTTTAATTTAAAAATTAACTATTCCATTAAAAAATTTATCTATTTTAGCTAGAAAATTGACCTATTCGAGTTTAAAATTCAGCTATTTCGATGTAAATTTTGTTTAAATTAAAAATTCATTGATTTCGTTAAAAATTCACACATTTAAAAAAATCGAGTTAATTTTTTAATTAAAAATTAATTTCTTTTGTTGAAAAATGAGCTATTTCATTGAAAGCTTACTTTTTCTTTGAACGAAAAGGGATTATCTTACCCAAAATTTAACTATTTTTCTGAAAATCCAATTTTTTTTGGTTTGAAAAGTAAATTTTTAACGGAGAATTCAACTATTCTATTTTTGGTTGAAATTTGATCGTTTTTGGATAAAAATTTAAGTATTTGGTTCAAAATGGTTACTTTTTATTTAAAAATAATCGATTTTTTTTAATCATGTAATTTATGGAAAACTCGGATTTTCTAGATTAAAATTCAGCAATTTCAACGTAATTTTTTAAAAAATAAACTTCATTTATTTCGTTGAAAATTCACATATTTAAAAAAATCTACTTCTTTGGTAGAAAATGATTTATTTTTTTCAAGTTAATTTCCTTTTTTAATAATTCTTACTTTTGCATTAAAATTAATTTTTTTAAATCAAAAATTCATCATTCTAATGAAAAAAATCATTTCTCGGGTTAAGAAATGAGCTATTTGATTGAAAACTTGTTTTTTCTTTGGACGAAAAGGAATTCTTTTACCGGAAGATAATTATTTTTCTGAAAATGCGACTTTTTTTATTGAAAATTAAGTTTTTAACAGAAAATTCAACTATTCTATTTTCGGTTGTAATTTTATCGTTTTTAGATAAAAATTCAAGTATTGGGTTGAAAATTGATAATTTTTATTTAAAAATTAAACGATTTGTATAAAAATTCATGTAATTTGTGGAGAATTATTTTTTTTTTGTGAAAAATTAATCTTATTGGTTGAGAATTCTTCTTTCTTTAGGTATAAAATTCAATAGTCCTAGTTGAAGGTTCATCATTTTAGTTGAAAATTTATAAGTTTGGTTGAATGTTAATTTTTTCAACTGAAAATGTATTCGTTCCACTTTGAGTTAAAAATTAACTTTTTCTGGTTTAAAATTTAACAATTAGGATGCAAATGTATATTTTTCAATTGAAAATTCATTTATTTTGTTTAAAATTCACGTATTTTTTTTGAAATCGACTTTTCTGAAAGAAAATAATTTTCTCTTTGAAAGTTAATATCATTGTTAAATATTGACCATTTTATTTAAAAATTGATATTTTAGTCTATAAATACATTAAATTGTGTGAAAAATCAACACTTTTTTTTTAAATTAATTTTTTTACTGAAGATTTATTATTTTAATTGAAAACTATTTCATTTTTACTTGAAATTTGATCTTTTTTAATGAAAATTCAACTATTTGTTAAAAAATGGTTATTTGTTATTTAAAAATTAAACAGCTGTTGTCAAATTCATGTCATTTGTGGAAAATCCGTTTTTTATGTATAGAAAAAGAATTTTTTTGGTAGGTATAAAATTCAAATGTCCAGTTGAAGATGCATAGTTTTAGTTGCAAATTTATCATTTTGGTTAGAAGTTAATTTTTTAAACTTAAAATTCAACCGCTTGACTTTTATTTGAAAGTTGACCTTTCCTAGTTGAAAATTTAATAATTTATATGTAAATTTGTCTTTTTAAATTAAAAATTCAATTATTTTGTTGAAAATTTACGTGTTTAAAAAACTACTTTTTTGGTAAAAAATCATTTTTTTCTTTAAAATTTAATCTTATTGTTACAAAATTCTTTTTTTTGTGTTAAAAATTCAATTAATTCAGTTAAATATTTATAATTTAAGTTGAAAATTCATCGTTCAGGTTGAAAATAAAATTACTTGGTTAAAAAATAAATTTGTTGTTAAAAGTTAATTTTTTTACTGAAGATTTATAATTTTAATTAAAAATTCATTTCTTTGGTTGAAAATTGAGCTTTTTGATCAAAAATTGTTTTTTTGTTGGGATGAAAAGGAAGTGTGCAAAGAAAACTTAAATATTTTATTGAAAATTCGTTTCTTTTTTGGTTGAAAATAATTATTTTCTTAAACTGAAAATGAATATACTATTTCAGTTAAATATTCCATAATTTTAGTTGAAAATTACTTTTTTTGTTGTTGAAAATTCATTTTTTGACTGAAAATTGAATTATACCATTTTTGGTTGATGACTGATCTTTTTTAGTTGAAAATTCGTCTTTTTGGTTCAATATTAATTTTTCAAAACTCAAAGCTTAATTATTTATTTTTCGGTTAACAATTTATCTTTTTTAATACGTATTATTTTTTTATTTTTGAAATTTCAACTGTTCGAGTTGAATGTTCATTGTTTTAGTTGCAAACTCATTTTTTATTAAAAATTCAACTATTCTAGTTGAGGATTCTTTATTTTACTTGAAAATTCATCAGTTAGGATAAAAATTAATTTTTTTCTACTAAAAAAGTAACTGTTTCATTTTCTGTTAAAAATTGATTTTTTTCTAGTTAAAAATTAAATTATTTAGTTGAATATTTGTCTCCTTTGAGTGAAAATTCAACAGTTTCGTTGAAATGCATGTATTTTGTTGGAAAAATTGTATTTTTTGGTAGAAAATTAATCTTTTTGTTTGAAAATTAATCTTTTTGTTTAAAAATTTATCTTTTTAGTTCAGAATTTAAGTATTTCAGTTAAATATTGATCATTTTAGTAGAAAATTTATCTGTTTGGTTTAAAATCCCACTATTCCAATCCATGATTCATAATTTTATTTAACAATATATTTATGCTGAAATGTTTTGCTCTGTTGTGTTAAAGGATGTTTAAAATGAACGTCATGGCTTAAAATAAATGTTTGCGGTTCACTACAAAAATATGAATATTTTACTTTTAGTTATTTGAGAAAATTGAAAAACTTGACCGGAAAAATGACGGGGAATTTGAAATCGTCCGCTGAATCGCATCCTTGTCCTGAATAAATTGAAAATTAAAAGTTTTCTTCAGGCCCTTATTGGTTCACCTTAATTCAACTGCAATATTTTGTAAATATCCCTTTTATTCGCACTTGATGTAGATTTCGAATAAAATATTCCTAAATTACTAATTGCAAAAAAAAAAGTTTTCTCTACTGTCAAGGGTTAAATTATATTTTTCAAGTTTATTTCTTAAATAATAATTTGTCCTAATAAAGCCTGCGTTTTTTTCACAACTTTAACTTTAATCGACTCTAATTTCAGGTGATTCTTGGCATGGGGTACAAGGAGAACGTGGACATCTGGTCGGTTGGTTGCATCATGGGCGAAATGATTCGAGGAGGTGTCTTGTTTCCCGGAACAGATCATATTGATCAGTGGAACAAAATCATAGGTACATTTTTTGTACCGTATATTCATTTAAGGTCCCTAAAATACTCTATTTTTAAGATTTGGTCCCTATGGGTACCCTATTTGGGTCAGGGACTTTGAAAAAAATAATAAAAATCAGAGAATTTCTGTGGGATGTAACTGTTAAAAAAATAAGGGATGTGACACAGCTACTTTTTTAAATTAATATAATACAATGGTCAATTTTCATTCAATGATTCTCGGCAATTTTTCAGATTTTAGGGTATTTTTAAAACTTCTAAGACATTTTCAGGAGGTTTTAATATGAAGTATTTTAGGGAATTTTAAAAGATTCCAAGAATTTTTAGAAAATAATTTTAATAATTTGCAATGATTTTAAAGCTTTTGAAATATTATAGGATAAAGAATTTTCTAGCATTTCTGAAGATAGGGAACGATTTTATAGGACATATAAGGTTTTACAATATTTAACAATATTTCACGTTATTTTATAAGATTTTCGAGGATTTCAATGATTCCAAGGTTGTTGATCAATCTCTTTAGCAATCACCCCAAGTGACGATTCCTACAAAGTCGTTATGTGAGGTTCCCCACTTGGGTCCATTAGTATCCAAGGTCTTGTTTGAGGCGTCGTTCCCTCTGCTGAGACTCTTCTTGTTAACTATTTTCCGCCATAGTTTTCTGTCCTGGCATACTTCTCTAGCTTCTTTAACGTCCATGCACTTTTTCATGCAGGCTCTCGTGTTTCTATGGC
>JAAAKG020184511.1:0-25490 GCA_010014905.2 Druon quercuslanigerum
CGAAGAAAACACCATTATTATCCAATTAACAATTAGCAAATGCAGCCAGGGCCCGGAAAGTACACAAAAATAGCAAACTGACACTAGCAATTGTTTGTACACATTTCAAAACTGTAGAAAACGGGTTGAAAATGCAGATATTTCACTGAAATGGACGAGCGAAGTGTAACGCGTCCGTTACCTGTCCGAGTCCGAGTCCGAATGATTCTGGCTCAATATGGAATGATTCTGGCTCAATATTTATTATTATAGTTGAAAATTTAGATATTTGGTTAAAAATTGAATTTTTAAACTGCAAATTCATGTACTATTTTGAAAATATGTCTTTTTGGTTTAAAATTAAACTATTCCAGTTAAAAATTTATCAGTTTGGTTGCATTTTTTTTTAGTTGAAGGCCCAAGTAGTTTGAAAATTTTTCTTATTTTTTCAATCATTCGTCTTCATTAGCAGAAAAGCAATCTTTTTGTTAAAAAATAATCTTCTTGTTTGAGAATTATCTTTTCATTTGAAAATTTAAGTGATCCAGTAAAATATTCATCATTTTAGTTTAAAATTATGCTTTTTGGTTGAAAATAAAACAACTTTGTTGAAAGTTAAACTCTTTCGTTACAAATTTATCTTTTTTAATTTAAAATTCATTTATTTCAGACGAAGATTCATAATATTAGGTGAAAATTCATAACTTTAATTGACAAATCTTTATGTGGAAAATTCATTTCTTTAATTGAAAATTAACCAATTTTATTTTTGCATAAAAAATTATCTTCAGTAGTTCAAATTTTCAATATTTGTTTTTAAATTCAATTAAACATAAAAAAAATTCATTGTAAAATATCTATTCTTTTTGTTCACAGACGTAACATTTGGTTGAAAATTAACGTGTTTTGGTTAAATTCAAATTTTTCTTATTTTAAATTGAAGTAATTTTGGTTGAAATATTATGTATCACAGCTTTTGTTTAAAATTTATCTTTTTGGTCTGAAAATTAAACTGCACTGCAGAACATTCTTCTTATTAGCTTGAAAATTAGAGCAATTTTTTATATCATTAAAATATCTGCTGAAAAATGAACTTTTTTGTAAAAAATTCTTATTTTCAGGTTGATGATTTAATCGTGTTGTAGAAAATATGCAATTAAAAAAATTAATATCTTCGCAAATACCATATTATATGCTGAAAAAATGCAATCTTTGCTTTAAAATTAAACTATTCTTTTTAAAAATGTGTAAGAAATAAACATTTTTGTAGAAAACTGATTTGTTTTGTTGAAAATTCGTCCTTTTGGCGGGAAAGTTAATCTTTTTTAAAAATGCATTGTTTTTGTTGTCTATTCAACTGTTTTCTTACAAATTATTATTTTTTTAAATTTAACTTGTAGAAAATTTGTTGTTTTTGTTCAGAAATATTTTTTTAAAGTAACAATGTAAATAATCCATTTTTTGTTAGAAAAACTTATCTTTTCAATTGAAATTCAAATATGTGGTTGACAATTAAACTATTTTAGTAAAAATAGCTATTGGGGTTGAAAATAAGCTATTCATTGCAAAAAATAACAACTTGATAGAAAATTAACTTTTTTATTGAAAATTCGTTTTTTTTTGTTTTGGATTCAAATACATTTTCTTCGAAATTCGCATTTTTTTGTTAAATTTAACTAGTAAATAAATAGTTTTTTTATATTACTTATTTTAACTAAAAATATAACTGTTGTATTGTTGGTTAAAAACTTATATTTTTCAGTGGAAAATTCCTTTTAGTAGATATTATTTCTTTAATCATCGTTCTTGGTAGAAGATTTGATTGTTTTGTTAAAAAGGTATCTTTTGAAATAAAAAATTTATTCTTTATAATAAAGAAGGTCCTAGCTCTTAGTTGAATATTTACATTTTTTCTTTTTGATTTTTAATTTTTAATTTTTTTCGTTCAGAATTCGTCTTTTTCTTAGAAATCAACTACATTTGCTTGTTTACTATTTTGTTGCAAACCTAATTATTCTCTTATTTTTTGAATAAACTTTAATTACATTAATTAAAATTGTGTAAATTATTCATCATTATTTTCAAACAATTAAGAATTAATAATTAATTTAATAAATTAATTAATTCAAGCCAAATTTTAAGCACACGAAAATGTAATTCTCGTTTTTTCAAAAAACCCTTAGCGTTAATAAGTTACAAATTAAACAGATAAAGCGCAGTGTAGATATCTGTATATAATTGATATACATGTGATAAACAATTTTCGCCACTCTAATCCGTGTAATCAGATGTGCGCCGAGTGCAAATTTAGTGAAGTAGTAGTCGAGCTGAATTAGTACAAAACAGAAGTAGTAACAGCCGATACGATTCAGACATTTGATTTAACTACTACGTCAGAGAACACTCAACCGAATTACTCTCTACATAATAAAACGGAATTAAATAGAGCCTGGCTTTGACGTAATACTTCGAATTTATAATTTTATATTAATTATTTACTTTAATTTTTATTATCATAATAATAAGGGAACTACAAATAGAATTATAGAGCGAAAATGAAGCTTAGAAGGATGAAAAGTATTGATTGAGCCGTTTACTTTTTCTTACCTTATCAGAGTAAAATTTAAACAGAGATAAGTAATTAAATACTCAATTATAAAAAAAAATCATTTAGTTTCGAGAAAATTAAGTTTTAGTTATGAGGATGGAATTTTATGAGTTCTGAAAAGTGTCTTCAAATCCAGTGAAAAATTATAATTTCTATCTTTATTTTTTTATTAATTAATTATTTAATTTTTTATGAATTAATTTTTATCTAAAAAAGTAATTTAGTTCCGTGAAAATCAATTTTCAATGAGACGGTATCACAATGTGACAGTTTTCCGCTTGTTGGTAGTGATAAATTATAAAATTCAGATTTTTTATTGTTGAAACATCAAAATAATAAAATATGTACCTTTGGTTTTAATCACAAAAAATATTTTCATAAAATAAAGTTTTTGTTTTTAATAGATATGAAAATGTAACTTTATCATTAAAAATACGATTACAAATAGATACTTTTGACATGATCTGTATTTCAATTTTTGAGTTTTTTGGCAATAAAAAATCTTTTCGGAAAAATTTTAGTTACCTTCTTTGCCCTTTTACCATTCAAACATTGAACTTCATATGAGAAAATTTTTTTAACATTTTGTCCCCATGCTATTACTTTTAGTCACATCATTATTATTTTTGCAACCGCATTTTCAGAATCAATTTTTTTGTTTCTTTTTCTTATATTTCAATAAAAGCTTTCATGGCTTAAATGCTAAGAAAATTGAACTATTTCCACTGAATGTTAATTCTCTTCAATTCAAAAGCCAACGACATTTTTTTCTAAAATCGTACATTTTGGTTTCATATTTTACTATTTAGTTGTAAATTTTAATAAATTAATAAAATTCCATTTTATAGCTGAAAATTAAACTGTCAGATTTTTTATTGTGAATTGCACTTTTTGATTGAAAATCTAGCTAATTGGTTGGAAGTTAAAATAATTTCTTAAGCAATCACTTTGTTGGTTAAATGTTAAACTATTTTGCGGAAAATTGATTTCCTTTGTTTAAAAATTAATTTTTCAAAACTGAGAATTATTCTGTTTTGTTATTGGTTGAAAATTAAATTTAAAGACAACTGTTTTCATTAAAAATTTAAATTGTTTGATATCTTTTCAATGAAAAATTAACAACTTTTTCGTAAGTTCGTTCCTTTTTCAAGAAAATTTAACTAATAGATTATTGATTTCAAATTAATCGTATTTAGTTGAAAGTTAAAAAATTTATTTAACAAATTATGTTTTTTTTTGCAAAGTCATCAAGATTTATCAGTCGAAATAAAAATTCATATATTTGGTTTAAAATTTAAGTACAGCAGTTGAGGAATCATCATTTCAGTTTAAAACTTACCAGTTTGTTTAAAAATGTAATATTTTTTTAAATTAGTTTTTTGTTGAAAATTATATATTTTTAAAACGAAAATGTAACTATTTCAATTAGGTATTCTATCACAATATTAAAAAATTCTTCTATTTTGTTAAAAAATAATTTTTCAACTGAAAACTTAAGTATATATTTTATGGTTAATTTTTAAAATTGCAAATTGCTGTATTTTTTTGAAAATTTGTGTTTTTGGTTTAAAATGAAACTATTTCAATAAAAAATTTATCAGTTTGGTTGCAAACTTTTTTATGTTTAAATCAAGGTCTAAGTAGTTGGTGAAACATTTTCTTATTTATTCAATAATTCGTCTTGATTAGTAGAACATGAATCTTTTTGTTAAAAATAATATTCTTGTTTGAGAATTCATCTTTTCATTTAAAAATCTAAGTGATGCATTAAAATATTCATCGTTTTAGTTTAAAATTATTCTTTTTGGATGAAAATAAATCTACTTATTTAAAAGTTAAACTCTTTTGTTAAACATTTATATTTTTTAATTTAAAATTCATTAATTCCAGTCGAAAATTCATAATATTAGATTATAATTTATCAATTTAGTTGAGAAATCTTTATGTGGAAAATTAATTTCTTTAACTGAAAATTTAACAATTTTATTTTCGCGTCAAAAATAATCTTTAATAGTTCAAATTTTGAATGATTGTTTTAAAATTGATCTTTTTTATTTAAAAATTCGAATGTTTTTTTTTAGAATTTCTGTCTTTTGTCAAAATATCGTTTTTTTGTAGAAAGTTAATTTTTTGGCTTGACATTTCAATTTCAAGAAATGATTCATTTATTTTTTATATTTTTTATTAATATATATTGCACCTGGGAAATAAATTATATTTAAAGACATTTCTTTTTTAGTTTCAAAAGACACCCTCTCAAAAGAAAATCATGAAATGACCGGGAATTTAAAACCATTATTCTCGTAGACACCTGGATAACAAGTAGTCTTTTTCTCTCTAGGGAAAAAAGCAACTTTTTTCGACCACCATGAATTATGGGACGAGACATTTCGAAATAAAAAATCTAAGTTTATTGTGGAAAATTAATTTCTTTAACTAAAAATTTAACAATTTTATTTTTGCATAAAACATGATTTTTAATAGTTTAAATTTTGAATACTTTTTTCAAAATTGATCTTTTTTATTTAAAAATTCGAATGTTTTTTTTTCGAATTTATGTATTTTGTCAAAATATCGTTTTTTTGCTGTAGAAAATGAATTGTTTGGCTTAAGATTTCAATTTGAAGATATGATTAATTATTTTTTAAGAATTATTTTTTATTAAGATGTATATTATACCTGGGAAAAACATAAAATTGAAATAATTTTTTTTTTTAATTTCATTAGACACGCTCAGAATAGAAAATTATGAAATTAACGGGAATTTAAAACCATTATTCTGGTAGACACTTGGATAACAAGTAGTCTTTTTCTCTCTAGGGAAAAAAGCAATTTTTTTGGACCACCCTGGATTACGGCACGAGACATTTCCAAATGAAAAATCTCAGTTTATTGTGGAAAATTAATTTCTTAAACTAAAAATTTAAAAATTTCATTTTTGCATTAAAAATGATCTTTAATATTTCAAATTTTAAATACTTGTTACAAAATTGATCGTTTTTATTTGAAGATTCGAATGTTTTGTTCAGAATTTATTTATTTTGTTGAAATATCGTTTTTTTCTTGTAGAAAGTTAATTTTTTGGCTTGAGATTTCAATTTCATGAAATGATTCATTATTTTTTTAGAATTATTTTTTATTAATGTGTATATTATACCTGGGAAAAACATAAAATTAAATTTTTTTTTTTAATTTCAGTAGACACCCTCCCAAGAGGAAATCATAAAATGACTGGGAATTAAAAACCATTATTCTGGTAGACACCTGGATAACAAGTAGTCTTTTTCTCTCTAGGGAAAAAAGCAACATTTTCTGACCACTCTGAATTCCGGAACAAGACATTTCGAAATTAAAAATCTAAGTTTATTGTACTTGTGAAAAGACAAAAAAAATTAGGGAAAAGGTGAGGAAATTGAGAAAAAGGAAGGGGTTTTCATCGCGACTCTGGGAGTCTGGAGACGCTCGCGGGGATGCTGGGCAGCAATCAATAGACGCGCGGCGGCGCTCCACCTGTCAACATAGGTGCATGCTTGTGTCAGACACCTCCAATGAAACTGATTTCTTCAAAAATATAAATTAACATTTAATATTTTTATCGAAATTTTTAAAAAATTCAATATGTCGAAGCGAAAAATTCAGAAAAATTTTGTGGTCATTTTTAGATTCATGTCACGCACTCTTCTCCAATTAGGTGCGAATAATTCAATAAATTTCGTAAATTGTGTTAAATTGATTTAACATATACGACGTGCATATTTCATATCATATTTCAACATTCCATTTAAACTGAAAGCAAATTATTATACGTGTGAATTGCTTGAATCAAAGTTATTCACATTAACTATTTAATTAGTTGATTAATTTTATTGATAAAGGGTTTAATTTATGAACAGAAATTAATAATTAATTAAAGAGTATTAAATATACTTTAGGAAGTGAAAATCTAATTACATTTTAAAAGTAAAATTATCAAGAAAATATTATTAAAAACTTGCTGATAGATAATTTAATTTTTAATATAAAGTTTTGAAACAGAAAAATAATATCTGAACGAATAATCTTAACAAATAAACATTATTCATTAAATTACTTAATGCTTTATTAAAATTAACCTATGCAATTAACTTGCAATGTAAATATTTAGAAAATAAGAATTATTATAAAAACGAATGGTCATGAATTTCTATGAAATCGCATAATATTTCTTGGAAAATTGATTAATTTAAATAATTTGTTAATAAAAGTTTAACACTTCTTAAAAATCTATGTAAATTTTTAGGAATCTTTTAAAATACAATAATACATTACAGATTTTTAAAAAAATTTTGAAATTTTTTAATACTCTTGAAAATTCCTTAAAATATTTTAAGTACCCTAAAATATTTCAAATTTTTTGAAACTTCTGAAAGCTCTTGGACATCCCTTATAATCTTTAAAATACCTCTGACATTCTTTTAAATCCTTTATATTATTGAAATCTTTCGAAAATTCCTGGACATTTTTTTAAGTATCCAAAAATATTTCAAATCCCTGTAAATTCCTTAAATTTATTTAAATCTCCTAAAAATGCTTTGGACTGTTTAAAAATATATTAAAATATTTATAATACTTTGAAATCTCTTCAATTAATTTAAATCTATTAGAAATTCCGTCGTATCATAAAAATGCTCTAAAATCCTTTGAAATCTATTCGAATTATTGGCACTATTTAAAAATTTCTTGGAATATTTTAAATCTCGTTAAAATATTACTAAATTTTTGGAAAACTTTTAATAATGTTTGCAGTTTTTGAAAGCTTTTGAAAATTCCTTGGAATATTAAAAATATGCTAGAATCCTCTCAGATCCATAAAATTATTAAAATTTTTTCAAAAATTTCTTTAAATCCTTTTATGAACCCTAAAATATTTTAATTCCCTTGAAATTCCTTAAATTTATTTAAATCTTTTAACAATTTCTTGGATTTCTTTGATACACCTTTAAATGTTCACAAACCTAATTTATTCAAATCTACTTAAAAATTCCTTATAATCTTTAAAATACCATAAAATACTTGAAAATCATCAAAAATTATTTAATTCATTGGGAAATATATTAAAATATTTTAAAATACTCTAAAATGTTATAAAATTATAATATTCTTTTTATTTCTCTTAAAGTTTTTCAAAAATAATGAAAATTCCTAGAGAGTTCATAAAACACATTTAAATATTTTAAATCCATAATAATAATAAATCAGTTTATTTAAATACATAGAAAATTTCTGGGAATCTTTTAATATACCCTAAAATATTTCAAATTCTTTGAAGGGTTTTGAAATCCCTTGGTATTTTTCCAATCTCTTCAAAATTCTTTGAGCTCTTTAAAGTACCTCAAAATCTTTAAAAGCATTACAATCCCTATAATTCTTTTTAATTTATTGAAAAATTTGGGAAATCTCTATAATGCTTAAAAATCAATTGACATTTCTCTAAATTATTATAAAAATTTAATTGAAATTTTATGGAAACTTTTAAAATTCCCTAAAATTGAATCCCTTAAATTATTTTAATATATTGAAAAATTTTCCAAACATTTTAAATACGTTGACATCCTGATAAATGTCAATTCTTCTAAATAATTTTTCATCAATTTAATCAATTTATTTATCTATACTCTTTTTCGAAATTTTAGGAAATCCTTTGAAAATAAGTGAATATTTTTCATTTTCTCTAAAGGTTCATTTTTACATTTTTAAATTTATTTTTATATTAATTAATTCTTTATTTTTAAATTTTTTAAATTTTTACCCGAATTTAAAGAGAATTTTTTAAAATATTTTTAGATCTTCTAAACCTTCTAACTTCTAACCTTTCAAAATTATTTAAATATTCTCGATTTTTTTTAACTCTGCAAAATTAAAAAAAAGCCGTAAAATCTCTCCGATTCTTCTTTGAAAATTTTAGAAAATTGTTTCAATTATTATTGAATATTTTCAAAACTTTCGAATATCATTTAATCTTACTCGTTTTTTCAAAATCATGTTATTTAAAAAGTTGCAAACTTTTGTTTAAAAACAAATTCTTAAGAATATTTTCTCTTTTCGATTAATACCCTGCCAAATTCAGTTCACCTAAAAAATCTTTAAATAGTGAAATAAAAACTAAACCATTTAAATTTTTCTCAGAAATCTTGAAGAAAATTCAATTTATTCAAATCTTTCAAAATTATTAAAAGCTTCTATTTTTTCCAATTATTCATAATAAGTTTTATCTCGTAATTTAATTTTGCTTATCTCTTTAAAAATATATAAAAGTTTACAAATTATAGTGTGATGGTGAAATGTTAAAAACAGCATTATATCCTATCAATAAACAATAATTGAAAATTTAAATTTTCTATTGTATCAATAATGTTTAGAAACATTTGTAAATAAATGTTGCGTTGAAGAAAAATGATCTATTTAGGAATGTTCGTGTACAAAGTTGATAGTGCAAAAAATGCATAAATTAACAATTTTACGGACCTGGATCAACCCTCCCCCCACATCACAGACATTAACGTAACACAAACCCCCTCCCTTCATGTATTTTACCTAATATGCGAACTTCCCCATATAAACTATTTTTTAATATAAACAATGACGTAATACGCAATATACTCGCGTGAGTACTCACGGACTGCTCATCGTGCCCTACACTGCCCGTACTTGTGCATAGTTGAGCAACCCTCTTTTGAATCAAAAGGGGAACAGCCTAAATAAGAGAGATTTGAATGGGATTCCCTGTTTGCTTCGTAAGACGATTGAAAAAGATGTTAAAATCTGCTTAGCGAGACTAAGAAGCTTTATATTTGATGCATGTTCTTTTGATTATATAGCTTTTAATCTCGCGTCATTTGTTACATGGTGAACTCAAAGAAGAGTTTAAAACACTTCCGGTTTCCCAATCGACTAACGTCTCGAAAAAATATATAGTTTGGCACTCGTACAAGAAGAGGCTATATCCGCTGACGATTAAGAGGTCCTGGGTAATATACGGCTAACTTAATGGCCGGGAAGTTGAAATCGACATCGGTGCTTAAAACATACTCAAAGCATTAATCATCACAACTAATATATTATTACTCTAGCCTTTTCGAATAAAATATTTGTGTTTAATGGGGTGGATTGATAAAAAAAAGTTTTAAATCGGAAATGCACCTATGTGGAAAACTAGCTTATGGGGACCCGGACAAAGTTTAATCAATTTGGAAATGCAGAAATGCCTTTAGAAATCTAGAGAAAAACTATTATCCACAAAACATAAAAATTAATAATTTAAGAATTGTTGTAAACATATTTTGTTTACGCGCGAAACCAAGGAGTTTTAAGATCAAATTCAATTTTTTTAGAATTTTATAGGGTCCTTATATGCTACTTTTTCACACAGTCCGTTTTCCGATTTCTAAAATTTTCCACCCTAATGTTTAATAATTCACTCTGAAAAAAATTTCCGCAAATTATTACGTGGTCCGGGAATTTTGTTTAATTTCCATAAAAAGATCCTGAAATATATTTTAATGTTATCTCTTTTGTCTACTGTTCTAAAATCAATATTTTTTTGATATTCATTTTTATTTATATGTTCTGAAAAAATGACTATCTTCGCTGGGATCTGAAACCAGGCCTTTCATATAACGGGCCACATGCTCTCACTCACTAAACTACATTAGGATGAGATTGTTTTTTTCCCTAAAAGCTGAATTTTGACGTAGAGCTAGTAGAAAGAATAGAAATTTAAAAAAATATTGATTTGAGAACAATAGACAAAAAAATTTACAAAAAGCCTTTAATGTTCATAAAATAATAGATTTAATCTAAGTAATAGCACACATAATAAGATGTGGAAATACCTCCTTTATAGAGATAAAGAAATTATGTTGGTCATACGTTTAATATATGCATATATGTTTACTCAAGCCATTAAATAAATAAATCGACGTTTTGACTCATCTTTGGACCTTCTTTAAGATAATAACATCATTACAAAGGTGTCTGTAAATCGTTACGTGAAACAAATCATTCGATGACATTGAAAACACAAGCAAAACCAGTTTTTCAACAGAACCATTTGCAAATATTTTTGTTGTGTTGTTTATACATAATTAAAAACTTATGTAGTCATCCTCTTTAAACAGAAGACTACTTGTCTAAAAATTTTTTAAGTCATTATTGTCGGAGAATGGAAAATTATAACAGTACAATATTGTAAAGTACGACATTTTGAGAACATATACTTAGCACAGAGAAGGTAATATGACGTCACATTTGATTATATAATTAGATATTAAGCAATTTTATTTATTATAACTAAAGTCACAGCACGCGCCAAAATCTTTGAATTTGAAAAAACAAATTAATTTAATAAGCACTGATAAACATCATTGATGTACACTATTTCCGTTTGTAGATTAACGCACAAATTATTGTACTTTTTAGTGAAGATGGATTCTATAATCTTTCTTTTATATGTAATAATTTCATTTGCTAAAATTCTGATGATTTTAAAATCAAAATCGAAATCCTGATCAAAGGACCAAGCATGTTCAGATAGGCCTGTGTTGTTATTACCGATTCTACCATCCCTTTTGTGTTCAGTTATCCGCGTTTTAAGTCTTCTGCTAGTTTCACCTATGTATATCATAGAACAAATTTTACATTTTATGAGGTACACAACACCCGATAAATTTTCTATTGATCATAGATCTTTTTTTTGATTGTACAAATTCTCTAATTTATCATTATTTTTAAAATATACGTTTATATTAAATTTTCTAAGAGAGCTTTTAATTCTTTCTGATAAACCTTGTATGTACGAAAGAATTAAACTTTCATCGTTTTTTTTTGTTTCTAACCATTTTGACTTTTTACTTTTATTAGAATTGATATAAATTTCATGTTTTCTGGTTTTAATTGTACTATTTATAAGGGGCAATGGATAATTGTTGATAATTGAAGTTTCTTTGATTTGTTTAATATTGTCTTTTCTGAAGTGAGCATCACTAAGTTTTATTCCTCTGTCAATTAAATTTTTTATTATTCCTATTTTTTGTTCAAAAGGATGGTGTGAGTTGTAATTTAAATACTGACCAGAAAAGTTTAGTTTGTCGTATCAGTTTGTAAGAATTAGTCCATCATCTTTTTTTAAAACTAACAAATCAAGGTAGTTTAGAGTGTTGTTTTCCGCAATCTTATAAGTAAATTGGACCGATTCATCGATGCTGTTAAAAACGTTGACAAATTCTTGAATTTTTTCAGTAGGAATTACTAAAGGGGACAATAAATTCTTATATTAAAAATCAAATGTTTTACCGATTTAAATCTAGAGGTTCGATTGTAGCTAAAGCTTATGCTCTTCCAAAAGTTCATAAACCTTATTTAAAATGGAGATTAATAGTGTCATCCATTGGTTCTCCAACATATAAATTATCGTCATATTTAGCCAAAATTCTTAAACCAGTTCAAGGTACTACATATTCATTTTTAAGAGATAGTTGGAATTTTAGAGAAAAAATAAAACTCGTAAAAATTACTTCTTCCCATTCCATGGTGTCTCTGGACATGATGGTGTCCATGTTTGACAATATACCTCTAGATTTGGCGATGGAATGTGAAGAAGAAAAATTAAATCTATATAAAAATTTAACCAAAATCTCAAAAAAGAAAATACTTATCGCGGTTAGAACAGTTTTCAAGAACATAGTTTTTTCTTTTAATAAATGCTATTACAAACGAACGTCAGACTGCCCAATGGCGTCTCCATCATCTCCAGTCATATTGAATATCGTTTTAGAAGAGATAAAATCTAGAGTGTTGTTCCTTTTCAAATTTAAACTACTGTTTTTTAAACTTTATATAGATGATGTTTTTACTATAATTTTTACCAAAAAAATTTAAGAATTCGTGAAAATTTTTAACAGCATCGATAAATCGGTCCAATTTACTCATGAAATTGAGGAAAACAACACTCTAAACTACCTTGATTTGTCAGTGATAAAAAAAGATGATGGACTAATTTTTACAAACTGGTATAAAAAACCAACCTTTTCTGCGCTGTATTTGAATTACAACTCACACCATCCTTTTGAACAAAAAATAGGACTAATAAAAAATTTAATTGACAGAGGAATAAAACTTAGTGATGTTCAGTTCAGAAAAGACAATATTAAACAAATCAAAGAAACTTTAATTATCAACAGTTATCCGTTACCCCTTATAAATAGTATAATAAGAGAAAGACCACATAAAATTTATAACAATTCTAGTAAAATTCAAAAGTAATATGGTTAGAAACAATGCAAAAAACGATAAAAGATTAATTCTTCCGTATATACCAGGTTTATCAGAAAGGATTAGAAGTTATTTTAAAAAATTTAATATAAATGTATGTTTTAAAAATAATAATAAATTACAGAATTTGTACAACAACAAAAAAAAGATCTCGAGTCAATAGAAAATTTATCGGATGTTGTGTACCTCATAAATTGTAAAATGTTTTCCAAGATTTACATAGGTGAAACTAGCCGAAGACTTAAAACGCGGATAACTGAATACAAAAGAGATTGTAGAATCGGTAATAACAACACGGGCATATATCATAATGCTTGGTCCTTTGATCATGATTTCGATTTTGATTTTAAAAACATCAGAATTTTAGCAAATAAAATGATCGCATATAAAATAAAGATTATAGAATCCATCTTCACTAAAAAGTACAATAATTTGTGCGTTAATCTACAAACGGAAATAGTGCACATTAATGATGTTTATCAGTGCTTATTAAATTGATTTGTTTTTTCAAATTTAAAGATTTTGGCGCGTGCTCTGACTTTAGTTATAATAAATAAAATTGCTCAATATCAAATTATATAATTCAATGTTACGTCATGTCACCTGCTCTGTGCTAAGTATGTTTTCTCGAAATTTCTTCCTTCACAATATCACTGTTATAATTTTTCTTTCTCGGACAATAATGACTTAACAAATTTTTAGACGAGTAGTCTCCTGTTTAAAGAGGATGACTACGTAAGTTTTTATTGATGTATAAACAACACAAAACAATATTTTTAAATAGTTCTGTTTGAAAACTGGTCTTGTTTTTGTTTTCAAGGTCATCGAACGATTCGTTTCAGGTAACAATTTAAATTATATACTCAATTTATTTTATGTAAAAGTGTATTATTAAATGTAAAAATTGAATTTTATCAAAATTGTTTGTTTTTATAGGCACTTTTGTATTGTTGTTATTATCTTGAAGAAGATCCAAAGACGGGTCGAAACGTTGATTTATTTATTTAATGAGTTGAATAAACATATATACATATATTGATAATATATTTAATGTTAGTAACAGACTACAAATTCGGTCCCTTATATTTCCCTCTTTTTCCGTTTCCTAAAAAATTTCCTTTTTTCTGTTTTTATTCAACTTTCCTCTTTTCTGGGTTTT
The DNA here is from genome assembly GCA_010014905.2 of Druon quercuslanigerum. Taxonomy (NCBI): domain Eukaryota; kingdom Metazoa; phylum Arthropoda; class Insecta; order Hymenoptera; family Cynipidae; genus Druon; species Druon quercuslanigerum. The sequence goes on from JAAAKG020184511.1 coordinate 14,055, forward strand.
TCGCTTACGTACAAGCTTAACCGATAGAACCCAATATAAAAATATATCCATTTTTTGTTAAAATTTAGAAATTTTTGGATTAAAATGGAACCCTCTCATTTTAAAAGTCATGTTTATTTGTTTGAAAATACATCTTTCTTGACTGAAAATGAACTTCTTCGTTAGAAATTCGTCTCTTTTAATTGAAAGTTGAACCATTTAGTTTTAAATAGAAATGTTCATCTTTATTGGTTAAAAATTATCGTTTTTTTTATTTCATCCCTTTTGATTGTAAGTTCATGTATTTCGTCATATATGCAACTATCTAGTTAAAAATTAATTGTTATGTTGAAATTTAACTATTACGTTGAAAATTATCTCTCTTTGTTAAAAAAATAGTTTTTTTTTATTAAAAACTCAACTTTTCAGATTATAATTTAACTGCCTTCGAAAAAATTCGCCTTTTGGGTTCAACAATGCAACTGTTTGAATAAAAATGCAACTGTTTCAGGTTGAAAAATAAATTATTTTTCTTTGGTCAAAAACTTGAACAATAGATTGAAAATTATACTATTTGGTAAAAAGCAACTGCTTTATGGAAAATTTAACTTTCTAAATAGAAAATCATTGCTTTTTAATAGAAAGTTAATTTCTTCTTTTATGAAATTAATTATTTCTACCAAAAAATGCATATTTTTTGATAGAAAATAAGCCTTTTTATTAAATTTTCAAATATTTTAGACAATTTGTCATGTTAATTTAAAAATGGAACTACTTTGCTACAAAAAATCTTGTTTTCTAAAAATTTGTTCATGCGGCTCGAAAATTCATTTATTTGTTAAAACTTTGTCTTTCTTTATAAAAAAGAATCTACTGATTTCTCGAAAATTTAACTGCCTGATTGAAATAAAAATATTTTATTTAAAAAGTTCAACTTTTTTGCTGATGATTCAACTGTATTCTACAAAATTTGGCCTTTCAAATAAAAAATTCTACTAAACAGTTACAAATTGTGCGATTTGTTTGAAATTTGTCGCCTCTTATTTCTTTTTATTTTGGTTGAAAATTTATTTTCTTTTGTAAAAAAATATATTCTTTGTTCCAGGGACTTATAGAGAATTTTGAAAAATAAATGAAAGTTTAATAAAGTTCAAGGGATTCTTATGCATTTAATAGATTCTAAGGGATTTCAATATATTTCAAAAATGTTTTCAACAATTCAAGGATTTTATTAAACTTTCAAGGTTTTCAATAAAATTTAAATATTTCTTGGAATTAAAGCGATTTTTTTAGATAACTTTAATGAATAAATTTAATTAAAATTTTATTTAAGAGCTTTTAAACAATTTGTATTTTTTAAGTGTTGTTACTTCTTCTTTTCCAAATATTTAATGATTTTTAAGAGACTTTAAAGTATTTAAAAGAATTTAAAAACATTGCAGGGTTTTTAAAGGATTTTTTAGGATATCAACAAATTTTAAGGAATTTATAGAGAATTTTGCACCATAAATAAGATGTCGTTAAATTTTCAAGGATTCTTATAGATTCCGCGGATTTCAAGGAATTTAAAGGTCTTTCAAGAAATTTCACGATTCAAGGATTTTATTAAATATTCAAGATTTTCGAAGGATTTTAAAGATTTCATGGGATTAAAATAATCTTTTCAGATAAATTTAATGAATAAGTTATTTTTAAACTTACATAAGGGTTTTTAAATATTGTCTGAATTTTTTAATAGATTTTTACGTTTTCCAGAGCTTTCGAAGGAATTTTAGGTGATTCTACATAGCATTTCTAAAGTTATGAGAACTTTAAGGGATCTCAAAGAATTTAGAATAATTTCTAAAAATTTAACAGGATTTCTAGTAAAATTTGGAAAATAAATTAAATAAACAAAATTCGAGTGATTCCTAGCATATATTAAGTGATTTATAGTTACACAAAGTTTTCAAGTGATTTTGTTGGGATTCTAAAAGATTTGAAGAAATATAAAAAATATCAAGGGAGATAAAATATTAAAGGATTATAAATAATTTCTAAATCTATAAACAATTTGAAGGGATTTCAAAGAAATTTCTAAGATTTTAAAATATTTCTAGTGATTTAAACTTCTGTTCAAAAATTCAAGCACAGAAGATTAAGAACTCATTTAATATATCGCAACAGGTTTTATTATATTTAAAGATTCTTCTTTGAATGGACCATGTTATGAGTTTTCTCATCAAATGTCGATCCAGAATACATTATCGTACATCACTCGTTGTATTTCACAATCATCTGAGTGTGTCGGTCAATGTTTTTAGGCCAAGCTTGCAATATTACAGTGTAGTGTACACCAAAAATGCCAATAATTAACCCCGTCAATAATTATTGCAAAATCTGTTAAAAGAAGCAAACCTTAATAAGTGAACCCAATTTAAATCCATCTCGCATTCCCTCATCGTTTTATCTCCGATGTTGGTGCTTGTGGTGGGTAATTCAGGCGCTTATCCCTGAATGATATTCAAGGGATTTAAATTAACTTCTCCATACCAACCGATATCGAATCTACTTTATTTTAATGCAATGCCTCGCGCCCGATGGATCGAAGCACAGTGCCGAGGAAGTACCAACGCTCAATAATTTCTGATGGCTTCTCTAGGGAGTAAAAATACGTTTCTCATAAAAAGTTCCAGGACCTATAATTCCAAGAAAAGAAGTGGTGATGAATTTCCCTTTTGTTAATTAGGGCTCAAGTACAAGTACCTGCAGATTGTAATAATGATCGTCTCTATAAATTAAGTGTTCAGTATTACTCTGTGGTGAACGAACGACTTTTGAACTTTGATAAATTTAATTGCTGTCTTAGAAATCAGATTTATGTGTTTCTTAACAAAATATTAATATTAAAAATAAAAAAATATATTATATATATATATATATATATATAAATTAAAATATAAATATTAATTTTTCATAATTATGTTATTTTTAATGAAATTATTTTTTCTCGTATTTTCCTGCTAATTAAATATTTTTTAATTGCTAAAAATACAGGGTTGAATTTTTCGATAATTAAAAATTAAAAACAGATGAATTATGAAAAAAAATTGAGGAATAAAATTTTAGGTTAATCAACTGTAAATTTTAATTGAAAAATGATTTTTAAAAGTGAACTATAGTTTAAAATTAACAATAGTTGATTTTGCGAAAAGATTCTGAATCTGTTCTAAATTTAACAATTTGTAGATTTTAACGCTGAAAATTATGCTGTTTATATTCAAAAGCATCAGAAGTTAAACAAATTTAAACGTCCGATTGAAACTTTCTTTAATGTTTTTTATTTTTAAATAATTTAGAATCAATAGATTCATAATTAAACGCTTTTGTTAAATTTCAAATCCTATTTATATACTGCCTGAGTTTAAAATATTCCATTTTTAATGCACAGAATTTAAACTTCTTAAATATTTAACAATATTTGACTGTTTTTTTACCATGAGCAACTTAAAAAGATTGATGTATACAAACAAGTTTAAAATTCAAAATTCCTGATTTTAAAGGAGGAGAAAAAATCTTGGTATAACATTTTTTGCAGAGAGTTACTTTTTTTTCATATGTTTATCAAGTTCAGTTCCAAAAAATGTTTTATTTTTTTCAATTTTAATAAATTTGACAGTAGAAAATTTTATTATTTTTTTGAATTTGCGGAATATGTTTTTGTTTTAAATTATCCATTGATATAAAAAGGTGACAATTTTGATTTAAAATTATTTCATTTGGTTTGTATCACTTTTATTGAGCTGGAAGAAATGAATGAATATTTATTTTTTCTGAATTGTAAGAGTTCATTTTTTATGAGAAATTTGTATTGAGTTTAAGGGAATAATATTTTATTTAAAGCTTTTTTTCTGGATTAAGAGCGGAAAACGTTCTATTTTAAACATTGTTACTAAGTTAGGAAGAAGAAAATTTTGGATTTAAAGTTTCTCTGAATTAGAAGATGGTCATTTCTTTATTTTTTAAAGATTTTTGTCAAGTTCGAAGTGAAAAAATTTGCCTTTAATCTTTTTTGTTAATCAGAAGAGGAAAATTATTTATTTTTTAGATTTTCATCGATTCAGAAAGGGAGAAATTTTGATTTTAAATCTTTTCTGAATTAGAAGAATAGTTTATCATTTTAAATATTTTTATTAAATTGGAAGGGGGGAATTAAATTGAATAGAAAAATGTTTTTATTTTTAAGATTTTTATCGATTTGGAAAAAGGAAACTTTTTTATTTTTATCATTTTAATTGATTTAGAAGGTGAAAATTTTGGTTTTCAATTTTTTATGAATTGGGTGAGTGAAAATTTTTTGTTATGATTTTCATGGATTTGAAAGGAGCAAAATTTGGCTTCTTTTTCAGAAATGAAAAAGAAATTTTTTTTCTTTTAGAATCGCTATCTACTCAAGCGGGGAAACTTTTTATTTTACATTTTTTCAGCATTGAAAAAGGTAATTTTTTCATTTGAAGATTATTATTGAGACGGAATAGAGTGCATTTTAAATAAAAAATTTTTCTGAATTGAAAGAGAAATATTTGAAAGTGAGGAAGTTTTGGTTTTCTAGTTTTTCTAAACTACAAGAAGAACTTTATTTGTTTTGAACATTTTTATTAAGTTTAGCGAGAGAAAGAAATACATTATGGTAATTTAAGCACTAATTGCGTTTAGCTGGGGACATTAAATTCAATTTAAAGACATTAAAATTATTAGTAAAACGCAATTTATGCTTAACAAAAAATAGTTGTCGTTTTTAGGATATTTGAGACTTTTGTAAAAGTGAAACATGAAAAATCAACACCTATATTGACAAATTAGAAAAACCACAAGAAACTGTTTATTGTAAAAACTAATATTACTTTTAAACTATTGACTGCATTAAAAAAGAGTTTCACAAAGAAAATGTGTAATTTATTAAGCTCTCTATTTTTTCACAAATTTCTCTGTGAAATGCATACTTTTTAAATTATATTAAGTTTATTCTTTTTTTTAGAAAACCCATTTAAGGTTTTCAATAAAATGAATAACTGGAATTTTCAAAATGCCTGATCAATCAAATTCCAGAATACATTATCGTACATCACTCCTTGCATTACACAATCATCTTCGTGTGTAGATCAATATTTGCAGGCCAAACTTGCAATATTGCATTATAGTGTACAACAAAAGTCCCAAAAAAATGGGGGCAAATATCCATATGTAGTACTAAAAATTGAATTTATTTATGAAGGCAAAATTTATGTGGAAGTCTAGCAGATATTAAGTGATTTTTAGTTACAAAAAGTTTTCATGTGATTTTTTTTAGGATTCAGTTTAATTTAAAAATAAATTAAAGGATTTTCCGAAAAATTGAAAAATACTTCATTTTAAGTGGATTGTTTAGTCCTCCAAAAATGTGGAGATATCGCAATAGGTTTTAACAGATTTTAAGATTCTTCCTCGAATGGACCATGTTATGAGTTTTCTCATCAAATTCCAATCCAGAATACATTATCGTACATCACTCGTTGTATTCCACAATCATCTTCGTGTGTAGATCAATATTTGTAGACCAAACTTGCAATATTGCAGTATAGTGTACACTAAAAATCCCAACAAATGTGGGTAAATATCCATATGTAGTAATAAAAAGTGAATTTATTTATTAAGTCAAAATTTTTGTGGAAGTCTTATTTCAATTACAGCTCCCTGGCTGGAAAGCGACTAGCTTTAACTCTTAGCTGCAAAGCCACGTAGTTTCTTCCGACTAGATCGTTCTAGGGATATTAATCACCCGAAGAAAGGTCTTGGCGTCGCACCTAGGCGAGAATCTAACCGAGAACATGGACCTCCTTATTTCCTCCCGAGCATCTACCTGCTCAACGACATTCGTCATCTTCCAGTCCCATCCTGGCTTGTGATAAACTTCTAAACGCAGTCGAATATTGCACTCTATCGATATCGGTTTCCGGTCCCAGGAGGCGACATAAATTTACAGAAAATGTTTTTTTTACCGCGATTGTGATTTAAGCCCTTTTCGACACTTGTGCAAAGACTTTTAAAAAATAAAGGCAAAAGCATCGACAGCAGAAATTTGGTGATTGTGAATTCTCTTTTGTTAAAGCTCCTTTGGCTTTAACAAACACATTCTCACCATGTATCTCGTGCTTCGCACATGGAGTTTATCCCTCAACTTGTACATTATTTCCATTATTGTATATAATTACAATTCATTACATTAAAAAAAGACGTACTTTAATTGTCTCGTATAAAAAATGCGCATTCTTAAAAAAAATTTGTGATTAAACATTTTATTGCAATTTCTGCCAGATTTTCAAAAACTAAATTTGCTTATTTCTTTTACAACTAATATTAAAAATCATCGATCTTCTAATTCAGAAAAAAATGAAAATCAAATATTTTTCCTTTTTTTAAAGCTATTGATTGATAGTGTTCGAAGAAAAAGAACCTAAATTGAAACCAATTTTTAACTTAATAATAATAATTTTAATAATTTTAATGCTTTTGAAATAAATATAATGTCTCCACCCGAACATAATTAATGTTTAAATTACCATAATGTATTTGAATAATTATACTGATACTAAAAAATATTTTCTCTCTTCAAAATCAATTAAACAAATGAAAAACAAATTTAAAAACAATATTAAAACAAATAAAGTGCTTCTTATAGGCTGGTAAAACTTGATAACTAACACAGTCTAACTTTCAACTCGATTAAAGTCATAAAAACAAAAAAAATATTCCTGTTATATTAAAAAAAAAAATTAAAATTCCCTCTGTTCCAACGCAATAAAAATCTTAGAAATAAAAAGAATTACCTTTTTCAATGCTGTAAAAATAAAAATAAAAAGTTTTCCTCTTCAATCAGATAAAAATTCTGAAAGCAAAAAATGGTATTTTCCAATTCGTAAAAAATACGCCAAAATTTCTCTACTTTCAAATCCACGAAGATTATAAAAATAAAAAAAATTCACTCATCCAATACAGAACAAATTAAAAACCAAAATTTTTTACCTTCTAAGTCACTAAAAATGCTAAAAATAACAAATCTTTCTCTTTCCAAATCGATGAAAATCTAAAAAACAAAAAAATTGTCCAATTTTAATTCGGAAAAAATTAAAGCTAAAATTGCCTCTCTTTAATGTTTATAAAAATATTTAAAATTGAAAATTTTCCTCTTCCACAGTAGGAGAAAATGAAAAATATAGCGTTCACTTCTCCAACTAGAGAGAAAATAAATATTCATTTATTTCTTCTAACGCAAGAAACTGCACAAATTAAAAAACAAAATATTCCCCGTTCAAACTTAATACAAATATTTAGAATAAGAAACTAATCTTCCAATTCATAAAATGTTTAAATCTCAAATTTCTTCCTTTTTGAATCGAACAAAATCTCAACAAAAATAAACAATTATCCTTTTCTAATTTAAAAATAAATAAAACTTGAATTTGTCTAACTTCCAACTTGAAAAAAAAAATCTTAAAAGCCAGAAAAATTACCCTCTTCAAAATCAGAGAAACTTGAAATTCGAAGATTTTTTATTTGTGAATCCCCTAGACTTGTGTACAGACTTCTTTCAACTTAAGGTCCAAGAATTTTCACCAGTAAATTAGTATTTGTGAATTCTCTTTTGTTAAAGCTCCTTCGGCTTTAGGGGACAAATTTTCATCACGTAACTCGTGCTTCGCTCTCGACTTGGTCCCTTCACTTGTATATCATTTTCCTAAATGTATATTATTACAATTCATAACCTGCATTCTTGATAAAAAATAAACTTTTAAATTTTCTAGAAAATTTAGCAATTTGGTTCGAAAATTTAACCTTTTTGCTGCAAGTTGATGATTTAACTGCATTTTAAAAAATTTGACCTTTTAACTAAAAAATTACAATATTCGGTTTAAAAATGTACCATTTATTTAAATTTGTCTGCTTTTATTTGACTGTAAATGCAGCCGTTTGGTTGCAAATTATTTTTTTTTTGTACAATTAGCTATTTCGCTAGAATTTCTTTTTCTTAGTTGGTTTTCGACTATTTGGTTGAAAATGCAACTGTTTGTAACTGAATTTTATTTTTATTTTTTTTCAGATTTCGATCATTTGGCTAAAATTTTGTATTTATAGGTTGAAAATAGTTAAAAATTAAGAAATTTGTTAAGAAATGAATATATTAAAATAATTCAAACAAATCTTTCAAATAACTTAGGTTTATATTCAAACAAAAAAGAATAGTTTTTAACTAAAAGGTTCCATCTCCATAAAACGATGAAATTTATAGTAAAATTAATTAATTTTTTTATTAAAAAAAAATAAGAATAAGTGGTTGCATTTTTATGAAAAATGATTCCAGCTGACTTATCCAGGTCAAGATATAAATTATTTAGCAAAAAATGAGAATTTCTAACAAAATAGTTGAACTTTCTACCAATACTTTCTTTTTTATTTAAGAAAAATGAAATTCGTACTAAAATAGATCAATTTTTTAAAAGAAAAGACACATTTTTTAAAGTTAAACTTTCATCCAAAAAAGATTTTAGTTTATTCTTCAACACCAAAATGGGAATTTAGGAACAAAATTTATATTAAATAGTTAAATTTTTAATGAAACAGAACATTTTTCAACCAAAAAGTATCACTTTTTATTAAAATAGTTTAATTTGCGAGCAAAAAGTTGTATTTATATCCAAGAATAATGAAATTTCTTCTATAACAGATAAAATATAATGTTGAGGAATTTAAAAAGTAGTTAAATTTTATTCCAGAAGAGATTTCAGTTTTCTTATCAACACAAAAATTTTTAATTTAAATAAAAAGTAAATTTTCTACGAAATAGTTAAATTTTTAACAAAAAAGCAGAATTTTCAACAAAAAATTATGACCTTTTAACAAAATTATTGAATTTTTAACCAAACTGTTGCATTGTTACCCAAAAAAGGTGCAATTTTTTCTAAAACAGATAAAGTAAAAAAAAAAGTCTATAATAAATATTTTAATTTTCATCCAAAGAAGATTCCAATTTAGCTTCCAACAAAACATAAGGATTGTAAACAAAAGGTTAAATTTGGAATATATAGTCGATTTTTTAATGTTGCGTTTTTGCCCAAGAAAAATGAAAATTGTACTGAAGCAGGTGAATTTTTAAATCAGACAGACAAATTTTCAAAAAAAGTGTTGAATTTTCATTTAAAAAGATTTCAATTGACTTTTGAATAGAAACATAAGAATTTTGATCGGAAAATAAGTTTTCTAGGAAACAGTTGAATTTTAAAAACTAAATTGCATTTCTATCCAATAAAGTAGCAATATTTCGACTAAAAAATATAAACTTTCAAATCGAAAAGACAAATTTTCAGAAAAAAGTTTTTATCTAAGAAGATTTCAGTTGACTTATCAGCAACAAAATATGAATTTTTAAAAAAGGTTAATATTCCACAAAAAGAGCAAAAACTTCAGCAAAAGTGTTCGATTTGCAACCAAAAAAGATATTTTTTATCGCTTCAACGACCAAGGCTTGGCTCCGTTAAATAAAAATTCAGGAATAATATATGGTCGTTTTCTGGTCAATTACTGCAACAAATTTTTTTTTATTTTCATAATTTTCTTGGTTTCTATTAAGTATTTAATAACTTATTGTATTAAGAATTTATTTAAATATAATTAATTAATAACTGTTCTATTAAGTATTTAATAACTTAAGGCCGCATTGTGAAATGCTAAGTTTGACTAAAATGGATCCAAAATCTGCTAACGCAGAAAGTTTCCATATCGTTTGGACATTAAAAATCAGTTCAGATTTTTACATAACAACCTATACTAGCTAAAGCTCGGGTGGTCACGTAGTCTAATCTATTAAGCATACTAAATTTTTTCTTAGATCTAAAGTTATCAATTTTGTTACTAACAAGTAGTTTCAACCAATAATTTAGCCTTTTCTAAAAATTTTGATGTATTTTATTTGAACGCACCCCCACTACTCAAATGCTGGCTTGCGAACTCTGTTGCTCAGCTTTGACGCATTAGGTCCCTTTTCTCGAGGGCGGAGGTCACATATTGATCCAAGGCATAAGCACAATACGATTTTGAAGATTAAACATTTTTAATTGAACTGAGGGCTGCTTATGAAATATTTATAACTTTATGCTTATTGTGTTTGTAAAATGAGTCACGGGAGGAAATCTTCTCATGGTGAAAACAGAACTTCTTTTGGCTGTCTTCCATGTGGAAGAAAAATTGTATTTAATAGCGTTAAGCAAAAAAAGTTTTTAATAAGCGAAAAAACTAAAAATCCTATAAAAAAGTTTTTGTTAGAGAATTTCGATTGAAAGAATGAAATAAACCGTTCAAATATTTGTAGATCGTACTATCTATTACTTCTTGATATTAAAAAAGAGATTTTTCATCGACAATTACAAATTATGCCTAATTATAATAAATTACCGTTGCCAAAAAATACGAGATCGGTAAAAGGCGCTTGTGGCTTTTTTATTTGTTCAACTGCTAGGTCTTTTGCACACGTAAAGGTGAAAAAAGGTTTCAACAGAAAAAAATGAAAACCATCCAAATGTTATTTAGGTCTGCAATAAATGTTGCCGAAAAACTGGTCGAAAAAAACACTTTTTGTTTATGATGGATTCAGTGAAGAAGGTCTGGATAATTTTCGAGTTAAAATAGGAGCATCACATAATCAAATCAGAAAGTTTACAAATTAACTTAGATCAAATGTAAGTAGAAAATGGGCACCTAAAAATTATTATGAGTATACGAGGTCTGACTATTCAATAACGAGACTGCGCGCCTAGAGGGCGCCCTAGAGCGGTGGGGGAAGAAACGAGTAGTGCGTTGGGTATCTGGGAATCTTCTCTAATCACGTACCAAAACACGTTTTCGACACTATTACAGTATTTGTGCAGTAGCAGTTTGAAACGAACGTGTTTTTGTCTCGTGCCAAAAACCATGTGTGACGAAAAATAGGAGCAACGTATCAATCTCAAATTTCTCGTTAAACATAAATTAAACATTTAACATAATTTAACATAATTTAAACAATTAAACATAAATTGTTGCAAGAGGCATATGGGAACAATTCTCTATCTCATGCGTGTATTTTTCAGTGGTGCAAGCGCTTCAGTGAGAGCTGAGAGAGCACTGAAGATGAACAGGGCCCAGGTCGCCCTGTCTCTGTTTCAACTCTGGAAACAGTGACCAAAATCAACCAAATTGCGCGTGCAGATTGTCGAATGAGCATGCGGATAATTTCTGAGGCTGTAAACGTAGAAAAATTTTACACGAGGAATTACACATGACAAAAGTCTGTGCGAAGTTGGTGCCAAAAACCTGACTCCTGACCAAAAGCTCTTACGTCAACAGGTCTGCTCAGATTTCCTTGAAAGGTTAGAAGAAGATCCCGGACTGATGAAAGACATTATTACT